>JAHQIW010007040.1:0-47010 GCA_019055375.1 Parelaphostrongylus tenuis | reverse complement strand
CTATCGATAGTGCTGTACTTGGTCCATCATAGAAACACTGACGGTAAGCTGCAATGAACAGCGCATGCTCACCGGTGAGGACGCTCAACTGATGAGTACTTGAGGGCTGTCATGCTGGAACGATTTATTGCCGTATTAGCTCATTTCAGTGTTCGTCAAAACAAGGCTTTGAAGCACCAATCATTCTACATAACTACTAGCTCCAGCTGTCGATAGATAACGAGTTTGTGCTGGCATCCCAAACTGAACTTAATATGAAATCATTACTTACTCCATCAAAAATTCCGTTGTATAATTGAGCTGTGCTTCGAAATTGACAATGCGCAAAATGTTTAGTGCTTTGAGCATTCCAGAACAAGTCATCGATCACATGGGACAAAAAACGTTACAAAAATAGTGGAAAAGCTGTACAAAAGTAAACAGTTTGTGTAGATTACCATTCAAAGGCGATAAACACTCACGTCATTTTTTCCACTTTCGCTGCTGTAAATCTGCTAACGCTTTAGCACCATAAAATATTATTCACTCAGTTACAAAATATTACAATGAGCTGTTTTAGGCATTCAAGCTTGGCAATTCTCAAGATCCGGAAACTGATGATACTTATGGTTCACATGGTTACGGGGTCAAAATAGGTAGCCACTTTTCTCGTTTTAATTCCATTTCATCTCTCACTATGATACAACTTCTGTATTGCTGCCCTTTGCAGACGAATGTAATAGTGGTAGCATAATGGGTTATGAGCAGAGGATTTTCTTTGTGAACCAACATAACGGTAAAAGGTCTGTTCGGCATTCGGTCATCGTGATCTAAGAGAATATTCACATTCGCAGCTTTTCAAAATATTCTTAGAAGGCTTTCTTTTAAGATCTGAGCTTCAAGAAGGAAAAACGCAGAATGGGCCGGAAGAGAGTAGCAAATTTCAGTCAGCAAAGGACATGATTTATATGGTAAGAAAATACACTGTTGTGAGACAACTTCTGTTATTTTTTAATAGAACATGTTTCATTTCCATCTTGTTTTAGGGATACGACTGTAATTTGGAGAAAACTGCTTACAGAATTTCCCAAATGTGCAATGAAACAAATGATAATAGTTTTGACAATGTTAAATACAACAAAGCAACTATCCCTCTATCAAACACCAATGATGTCGATGCCATCTTTGACTTAAATAGCGATGCGAATGTAGAATTTTTCATCGAAGAAATATCAAGGGTGAGTAAGGTGAACATTTTATATGGACAAATTTTATGGGAAGAAAATAGTGCTTCTACGAATAAACAGAATTGGAAGAAAAAAGTGCCGCAACGACTACTCACAATATTCTCTTTTCAATTCACCTCTTTAGAATTTTGATGTTCACTACGTTTTCCTCAAAGCACAATGAAATGTTGACTGCTTTATTGAGCTTTATGCAACTAACCAAGGAAATATCATTTTGAACTTTTGAGGCAATTGACGATTGGTGGAGTACATCAAAACTTTCAAAACTATCTGCCGATCTCAAACCCACGCCGGATAACAGTCCAATGATCCCATTCCTTCGAGTCAGTTGTGGTATTACTTTTATAGAATTTACACATTAACGAGAAACTCTTTTACTATAGACTGTAAACGTCCACAGATCAACATAATGTACAGGAGCTTCTATTAGCATCTGAGATTGTTGACAGCTCATAAGTACACCACAGTTTTTTATCACACTAGTTTCTAGGAATGACGGAAAGTATAACATTTAGAAAAACGATAGCTTTTCAAGTCTTTTAGATGGCAAATGCTGGAACGTTAAAACTAGGATGCGCATATAGTCGTTGCACTTCTAATCCCAACTCACCTTTCGTGTCATTAGTTTGTCAATATGGAAAGAAGTACGTCACTTGATGACTTACAGTTCTAATTCAGAATATAGTTTTTATCTAATTCAGGCATGTCAGCATGCAAACTCCACTCTACAATCAAGGTAAGCCATGCGAGGCATGCGAAGGCAAATGCTACGATCTATTCAAGTTGTGCATCAAAGATTATTAATTGTAACGCAAATAAAGAACTCTTTGAACCCTTCGTATCTTTTCACGACGCGCACATGGACGACTCACTAGTTTCGAATATCAATGAAAACACATCTTAAAATCACAACAAGCCTTCGCAGTCTCTAGAATAGTTCAGTTTATCTCATTTCGTTTACAAAAACCATAAAAAAGACGTAAAAAAGACGTAGGAAACCTAAGAAAAAATAAATTTTACAATTTTTGACGTACGCATGAAATGTTGTCTTCAAAACAAAAAAGATGCTGCTCTCAGAGTTTTCGTTGATAATTATGTGCTTGAGGGTTGAGATTACGCACTGAAGATGCCGACATCTCATTTATATGGAATGAAGTTCTGTATTGACCTTGTGCAGCATTTGTTTGTTACCAGCTGGACTCTCGCAGTAGTAACGCAGTAAATTTCCAAAATCATGTTTCTAACTAACTCATTGATAGTGGTAGAATCAGCAGATGTTCTATGGAGCGATAACATAAGTAGTAATGATATTGCTGCCATGTAATCACAATTTTATTCAATTTCGTCATGTTATCAAGGATGTTAGCAATGGTCGAAGGTAAAGGATAAACTTATTTGATGCAACGAAGTGATAAAATAGGTTTGCAGTGGTATTATAAAGAAAGAATAATTTCTCGCGCCACATTGCACGTCTATGTATTTTTCGATGTGAAAGCCGCGCATTCTTGACGTGTAACGAAACGCCACGTACACATGTTAGCATTCGAAATCGCCATCAAAATTATGTAGCTTGTCAAGTTGTTGATACAGTCGCTAACGACGTTACCTTTGCGCTCTAAACAGGAGACTGTTACTTGAGCTTTTGCCTAATATACAAGCATATCAGCGACCAGATGAAAGCGTTCGAACTAATGAAATATGCACTTAGTTTCACTGCGCACTGTGGTATTAAAGATAGGAAAATTCCAATTATCCTAAGTTCTCCCATACAGAACTTCGTTTGCGAAAATGCGTTTGAGGTAACTAACCGCTGCATAATAACCATTCTTGACGTTTATTTACTTTACACTCATGTTTTAATCGTCCTACTTGTAACATTTATTTGATATTCAACAGTTCATACAATCATTAATTATCACAATATTCTGTCATATACAAACAACATTGGGCAACAAATTATCCTTCATAACTTTTTTCGTTTCGAGTGTTTCTCTAGACCATGCTCAAATTTCGATGTGTCTAACAGTTATTATTGAGCCATGCATAAGGTCTGTTATGGGCAATTATACATAATATATACATAAGTTTCCTCCTTGTACAGCCTCGTAGCCTTCACCTTAGCCATCCTCTCGAGGGAACTCAATCACTTACATAGAGAAGGCGCAGGCATATTGAACATTGTCCTTCAATAGTTCAGTTACAAGTGCCATTTGAGCTTTGAAATCGATGTTCCTTACTCAGTTATTGTTGGTGCTCAAGATGCTCATGAAAAATGTATGCGTAGTCAAATTGATGAAAGGTCGCGTTGTGTAAGCCTAACCTATGAAATCAGATGTTATGAAACGAAGAAAGAAGAAAATTCACTCAAAATCCTACATGTTTATGTAATATTTGAAGGATAGGTAGCCGTCTAATTGAAAATTTCTCAAACGACTTCCACTTGCTACAACTCTGAGCGACCTCATTTCATCTCTTTGGATAAGTGATTTAATCGTGTGTTGCTGAAACATCCCTCATGGCTTTTCATCTGAGCACCATTACACCACTCTTATTCATAATGGTTGTCCATTGTTTCCTGACAAGTTTCTATCAAATAAGTTCTTTTAGCATTTTGATACTGTTTTTCTGTGCAATTCGACGGTTATATGACAGCTTTAGTAACTTTCTTGAGGTAATAGAAGAATCGAAAATACTTAAAGAGGTTATCAAGCTGGATGCTTGCGATTTGAAGCTTACATTTTTATTGATCAGTGAATTATCTGCATCAGTAGTAATCTTAGCTTCGATAAAACTTTATGTTTTCATAAAGAAGAATTAAATATGCCTGAAGCGACAATTCTTTCTTGAGGTCATGATTCTTCCACCTTGTATCACAAAAACCGCCGATGAGTAGTTAACTGTTGTTTTCTTTCTTTCATCAATTTGAATTTGTTAAATTCTCAACTTGAGCCATCGTTTACCTCCAGTATAACTTTGGTCACTCTTGTCAAACTTTCCGCTTCTTGAAGGCGTGTTGTTAACAGGTCTTCCAATTGGCCGTCGGCTGTGAAACACAAATGTTTTTGCATAGATTCTTTCATTATTATTTGAGCGAACTTGTCATGTGGTCTGGTAAGTGCTCTTGTACAGTCCGATACACGTGCTTTGTCCTTACAGACTCGTCAGTCGTGCAGAACCCGTCGTCTTTCGATATATTTATAGACATTTTTTCGGGAGCTCTACTTCCTTGCAGAGAGTCATCAAAGACGAACGTTTTACACTCTATGTCAACTTACAGACTCGTCAGTCTGGCAGAACCCGTCGTCTTTCGATATTTTTACAGTCAGTTTTCTCCGAAGCTCTGTTCCCTTACAAAGAGTCCATCGAAAACCAACCTTTTACACTCTATTGACAAGTTGCTTCAAATATAATGAAAAGATCTATTGAAATTTGAGCGTGGTCTTAATGAAGCACTCGAAACAATTTTTTTTTGCTGAAAAGTTATAAAAAGACTTTGTATAGCAGCTTGTACACATTCGGCTGCTATTTTTGCATTACCTTGCTGATATTAATGACAACATAGCACAGTAGAGTGTTTAGGAAAGTTTGAAGGGCGGAAGGAAGAGCTCGATGATAGGGTCCTGGGTGAGGAATGATATTGCGTTAGATGCGCAGGCGGTAAGCCGATGACTGGCGACGATCAAGTTTTTTGGGTCAATCTATTGTATCCCTTGTATACCTCTCCCGTTTTCTTGTTGTTTCTTCTTTCCATATTACTTGTTAGCAACTGAATCAACGTTATTTGCGACCTAGTGTAGCCCCGGAGGACAGGACATGTTTTTGCTGACAATTCAGACCCACGTATCATAGAACGCAGGGTTGTTTACCACTCTGTTCTGTGGTTATTGATTAGTTGATGTTCACCGACAATTGTAACTGCAAACTCGTACCATGGAAACAAGCAGTGTAGTGAGGCTCATGGGCGCCTCACCCCAAGGGAAGGGTGTCAGGCTCTTGAAATCGATCCTGACCGTACTAGGCTGACTCATACGACTTGTTTACATGCACAGGTACGGTATGAGATACACAAATCATGAGCCCTGCAAACTACTCTGAGGTTTCATTTTTCCGAGGTGGCCATGATGACTGGCGTAGCCCCGCCTCTTGGCCGATGTTTGCAAACACTCACTCTAATCAGTACCAATACTGCTCGCGAATTGTCTGTTAGGATTTCGCTATTCACCCTCATGCATTTCTTACGAGCTGACTCATCACTCATGTTCAGTTCAGTTATGATTGATTGGACTAGACAGTCCATCGATCGATCGCTTAATTACGTAATATATTGTCAAGCCGTTAATCGTATATATGAAGATCGAGACAACATCTTGATTAGCTTATGCAAGGCCAGTAAATTAGTCGTAGCAACTCGGCTGAGATTCAGAGGATCCCATATATAGTTAAACTTCAAAGGATACTTTTAACCTGCCTAGGTCAGGTTTAAAGATCAAACCGAGAAAGAGAGCGAGATCTCGTGTGATGATGGCGCATTCATCCTTCCGGCTCATTATGGGATTTTTGAAGTTTATCCAAAATGACTCCGGAGTTTTGCGCGTGGATGTTTTTAATTCTTGCGCTAGGATTGTGACAGTCACATCAGAGTCTTTGTCGTTGTGTTTTTGTGCCCTTTGTAAACCTAGAGGCTTGGTTATATCTATCAAAAATTTCCAAGCGCAAAACTCTTGAGGCATTTTGGATAAACTTCAAAAATCCCAAAATGAGCCGGAAGGACGAATGCGCCACCATCATACTAGATCTCGCGCCTTTTCTTCGTTTGATCTTTAACCTGGCCTAGGCAGCATATATTTAAAATCCTCCGAGTCATTCAAATAGACTAATACTGCATGCGCCCAAGCTCTGAATAAGGCGTTTCGCCGAATCGTCAGCCGAAATCGCTTAAGTAACTTTTTCGCCGTAGTAGGAAATTCAAAAATACTTGAGGAGGTTATCAAGCTGAAATTTTGCTGTTTGAAACGCACATCTTCGCCTAACAGTAGATATTCTGCATCACTAGTAGTCTTAGTTTTAGTAGGACTTTGTGTTTTCATAAAAAAGAATTGAGTGTGCCTGAAGCGGCAACTCTTCTTAAGGTCATGATACTACTATCTTATAGCACGAAGAAATCGCCGAAGAGTAGTTGGGTGTTGCTTTCTTTCCCTCATCAGTTTGAATTTTTTGATTTTTAGTTCAAGTTATCGTTTATCTGCACTATAACTTCGGTCACTCCTGTCGAAGTTAGCGCCTCATAAAGTTGAGTTGTTAGCAGCTCCTTCACTAGGCCATGGGCTGTAATCACAAATGTTCTACTGTTGCTGAAGCGTTTTAAAAAGATTTTCTCAAAAACGGCTTCGTAGTGCACTTGCCAGAGATTCAAGCTTTCGAATGATAACAATGATAATTTTTAAGGCGCCGTACTACTGAGGAGCGTCGAAAGGCAAACAACTGTCTGGTAGCGAATAAGAGTCAAATCAGTCCATTCATAGGAAGTTCAGAAAGTCAGTTCTAAGGAAGTCAAAATACTATTATGTTGTCAGATTATCATCTATTATGGCTTTGAACGAGGTCTGTAAAAATGTGTATAGCAAAGAAAAGTGGAAATAGAAATAGAGAAAGAGAAATAGAAGGAGAAATAGAAAAATGGAAAATGTTCATAGCAAAGTATAAGTAGACATATTGAGAACAAATGCCTACAAAACGACAATGGATGGTCTCTCCTGTAATTCATTGTGGGCCTCAACTCTTAACCTACACTAATAACTCAGATATATATCTTTCGTTTCGAGTGTTTTCTTAAGAGCACGGTCAAATATCAATACCCTTGATAATCATTTTTTGAGCCTCGCAAGTGGCCTGTTATACGGCAGCTCACTGAGCCCGTTTTACACGTTTCGGCCTTGACAGTCTGATTTAGATTTATTTTGAAGTAACAAACATAGCAAGCGACTATTTTGAAACTTCGCTTAAGAACAATGTAATCTGACAATGTATTTTGAGCCTTTTATGAGATTTTCTATGGGCACTTATGCCGTACCAGACACGAGCTTCAACCTTAGAGCCTCGTTTAATCAGTTCCTAGGGGTCTACCCCTGTATAAGAGAATCAACGACGCACTTTTTACACTCGCCGTACGCTAAGTCAATCTCCTTGGTTCTCGTTCAGAGTGTTTGATTGTCGATTGGATGGCGTGTGACTGTTACGTGAGCACAAGGCTCAAAATACAATGTCAGATTACGTCAGAGTTATTCATGAACAGGTATCGCATACATGCATTATCTTTTTCGAACAACAATTTAGTGTTTTTCGAAATTCAGCTCTTTGATGACTTTCGGGGATTATGTAGAATGGAAAATATCAAAACTCTTGCAAAACATTTTGCAATTAATTGAATGCCAAAGATAGTATGATTAAGTAGTAAACTAGAGTTTTCTTTGCACATAAAAGGATTAAATGATTCAGAAATGTATGAGCGTGTACAGTAGTATATCAAAATTCCTAGTCGTGAATTTGTACACAATTTTGTTCAATAAAACGAAATCAAAGCGGAAATTATTGCTTTTCGCCATCATGTTGCTTTATACTCTAGTCGTTAGTTTTTGATTAAAATTGGGACGTCTACCCTACGGAATTCTCCTGCGCTGCTACAGTGTTCTTCTTCTAGGTGGTTGCCACCATATTCCATATCTTGATCACCAAGTAGTCATAAACTGTTTATGGGCATGAGCAGCAGCGCGGGCGTGAGTATCAAAAGTGAAGAGCAGAAAAAGATGAAATAATTATTTTCCGCTGTTATAACATCAATCCCGTTATTAGAAAAGGCGCCAGTATTTTCAAAATACCACTTTTCATTGTCCAACCGCCTGCAACAAAACTGATTCAAACTTCCGAAAATTTGGCACTCACATGCTCATCGTATGACCGCGGGAGGCTATTGAATTTTTTCGTCATTATAAAGTTGATGTTCTCACAATTATCTCTTTGCAAAAACTGCATGAAAGCAATAAATTGTTATACGTGGTGCAGCAAAATGTGCACTTTCATCATTCCGGCGTTTAATGCTTGCAAAGACATAAATAAAAATATTCCTTTGCCATTGTAAAATTAACACACTTTTTTTATTATAAAAGCAAGCCAAGTTGATACACCGAGTTATCAGGATCTTGCCTGTTCACTATTCAACCAGTCGTTGCTTTCAGAATACAAACAAAAAACTTGTTGTTACGAAAAGAGAAGCAAAGCAAAAAGCGTTGTTTTTAGCCAACATGGCAGTTTATACGTTAGTTATTCACTGTCCGATAACTTCTACAGCATTTTCTTACGGTGTTGCAGTGTTCTTTTCTAGATGGTTGCAATGACCGTTCATAGATAGACCTACAACGGCACGACAGGTGATTCCTCATGTAATCAACAGAGCAGATGAATTGTTCGACGAATACGTCATTTAAGACTTCTAGCCATGGACCGACAAATTTACGTGGTGACTGGATATTATTTTATACTTTGAGGGCTCGATTGACAAGCAGTGATAGACAATGAATACAGAGCTGAACACGTTGAGGGAATATTTTTAAGATGGTATCCTTACAGAGCTCTTCAGTTGGGTGCTCTTAGTGATAAAAAAATTCTTACCGCTCATTGCACTGTACCGCCAAAATTTCCACGTTGAATTAGACACTGTACCACTAATGAACTATTGTCACAAAATGAGCACGTCTGCGGGTACCTTAAAAATCATAAGCGGTAAGGAAAAGGCGTTCTTTATTCATAAGAAACATAATACTCTCACAACTTTTTTCCCTAGAAAGTCATATGAAGGCAATGAATTATTTTGCGTTATGCAAGTGAGTATGTCTTCATCAAGGGAACACTGGGTACATGCAAAAATCGACAAATTTTGCGCAAATTCCATTGTGAAATCATCACATTATTCTATTCAATAAAATCAAGTCGGGTAAGTGCAAGGGTTAGCAGAGTACTGTGCAATTAATATTCGATCGCTTAATGTTCTCAAAAACTAGAAAAATTGTTCATCCGTTACTCACTTCCGTGTTGTGAATTTGCACATAACTGTGTTCAATTGAAACAAATCGAAGCAGAAATCGTTGATTTTCTTCATTACATCAGCTTATACACTAGTTGTTCACTTTCTAATGACCTTAGTACGTATTCTCTAAAGCGTACTCCTTCGGCGTCGCGTAAAAAGTGAAGAGCAAAAATAGATGAAATAATTATTCGCTGCTGTTGTAGTGTCAATTCCGTCATAAGATGAGACGCTAATATTTTTGAAATGTCAGCTTTTATTGTCCAAAAGTCATCTAAAAATTATTTTGAGCTTTTGATTTTCCGCGCTAACAATCCCAATGTACAACCACTGTAAGTTGTTGAATATTATCTCCATTATGAATTTAATGCTGTCTCCCTTATTACTTCGAAAAGTCATATGAAAGCAAATAATTGTTATGCGTTGTACGATAGAATTTGCACAATTCATCATTCAAACTCTTAATGCTTTCAAAAGCAACAATGATTAAATTTATTTTGATTTTGTAAAATTGGCATTATCCTATTTATAAACCTAATCCAGTGAATACACTGTATTATCAAAATATTGTATTGTTCATCATTTATTCACTTATTTCTATCAAAACCAAAAAAACGCTTGCTGTTCTATCACCGACTTCCTCGTTGTGAAAATAACACAATATTCTAATCAATGAAAGCAAACAGAGTGAGTTCACTAATTTAACACGAGATTGTATGTCCATCATTCGATCACTCAATGCTTTGGAAGATTAAAAGACTTAGTCACCAATCACTCATCTCATCGTCGGAAATTCACGTACCATCCTATTTAATAGAAGCATACCAAAGTAAAAATCGCTGTTTTCTGTTGACAGATTACTTCACGCTGTATTTCACCACTTCCTCAGAGCAAGTAGGCCGGATTCTCCGCAACATTTTCCTATGGTCTCGCAGTGTTCTTAATTCAGGTGGTTGTCATCATCTTACGAATAATTAGAATAAACTGACTGAGGATGTGTGCGGCAGCGCCAAGGAGGGCGTAGATAGTTAAGTGCAGAAACGTTGATGGGAATATTTGCTGCTGTCATGGTGTCAGTTCCGCCGTCAGGTGATATAGCGAATTCTTAGAATGCTGCCATTCATTGTTCGGACGTCTGTTAAAGAGTTGATTCGAGGTTATCGACTAATAACATTTAGATCTTCCTAAAACAAGCTGCGAATTTACCCATGATATTTCGCCATCAAACGAAGATAGAGAGGTCTGTCACTTGCTAAATCATCATACCAATCGTCCTCAATGGCGAGAAACGAGTGACGTTGAACACGTGATTCACCTGCAGTAATCCAAAATCCTATCCAATACTCAATATTGTTCTAGAATGCTCCTGAGTAACAGGTTTTACTAGATTTTTGGAATGTCTGGCCGCATAGGAAAAAGTTAGATCATCATGACGGTGCACACTGTTTTAAGGCATAATCAATCCATTGACGATGCACCGAACCGATAGCACTTGTCTCGTCTAAAGATATCTTTCTAAAAAAATGGAGAATTTTCGCGATGACTTTCAATAGCTGGAATCTAAAACTTTAGTTCCAGTTCTTATCTTTCACACCTTTTGCTTATTCTGCACTTGCACGTCAAATCAGCCATATACCTAATGTCGGTTGACTGAGAAAAAGCAGGAGGCGACTTCAGAATCTCTTTTCAGGAGGCTTATTGTTTATTCTGTTAAGCTCGTCGTTATCGGTGTGTGTCTGTGCTGGTAAACGATTGTTTGAAGGCGTTTATCGCTAGACACAAATGCTTTAGTTGAGCTTTAATAATCATTTGAAAGTTTTCTCGGCGATTTCTTTGCTATGCTCAATCTTTATGAATCCAATGCTGTTACTTTACAGCAGCAGAATCAAATAATATTCCACATTTGGCTTACTTTACCTAATGGTCATGCGAGACCTCAAATACGATAAATGCTATACGATTGTTGCTGCCTGCACAACTCATCCATCGATCTACCACTATACAGATGTCATACTTTACTTGGAGCTGGAGTTGTAGTGCAAAACCGAATTCTTCTCTTCTTTACCTGATCGTTCTTAACGGTGGCATGATTTACAAATATACCCAATGATGTAGAGCACTGTGCAAGACTCTTGCGTCAGGCGGGACTCGGATCAGCATCACAATCTCTCCGGTAGCGCGCGCTCCAACCCGTTGCACTACTGAAGCCCGTTTTGCCATCCCTCTCTCTGCGCTACAGGTTCTGCACATCACTCTACATCACAACTTTTTTCGCTCTAGATAAAATACCATGGGAATATGGAGTTTGCCGAAAAAGGTACAATACAGGGCGGTCCCGAGCGTAAGTGAACATGAGAGCCCATCACCAAATGGTGGTGTGATGTACCCCCGACCTTCTCGGAGGAGTAACTCCTCCTCTCCAAAAGGCACCCGTTTACGGGCTTAAGGTATGAAAACGAGTGTCGGATAGAGTACGAAGTGATGCAATAAATGGTGAAATAGAAAATCATGTTAATAAGCCCACCAAAATCACCTATGATTGAATGATTTAAACAAATTTACATTTAAGTAGAATGTTACTTAGCTGTCAATGTTCTCTCTTACTCCATTACCACATTTGAGCTCACTTTGCTCAAAATCAGCGCTATGCTTGGCCTTCTTTTTTGGTAACCCTCTTTGATAAAACTACTACTTGTAAACTAACAAATATCTCCAATAACGACGAACAACCCATTCCTGAGAGTTGGACAGAGCTATGCACATGCACGACGCGAGAACAGTTCGACGTAAAGGTGATTGATGGGATATCTTATCAATCGTGACTCACGACTCACGGCAATAACATTATAATATATATCCTCTTTCCGAATCAAAAAACATCTATCAACAGTGTTGATCGCTGCCACGGTTGATTAAACAAGTTTCGGACAGAAAACATGAGTCGCGAGAGCTATTACGAGAAATGATTGACGAATAGCAGTCATACTGAATTTATAGGCCAATTGATGGTTTGCAAGTCCAGACTTTGTTAGAATATCTTATTCAGATCATACAAACATGCAAAATATATTCTAGAACCCTTCAAATTCAATAGGGACACCAAAGCATAAAATCGTTTCAGGATCATTAAATCATCGAAAGATGCACAAATTAGCTCTTTGATTACATCATTTGCTCTGTTCTGATCTAGCAAAGAAAGTTTAGTGGAGATTTTGTGTTGTTTGGATTGATTTGGCCACGTGGGACTTTTACTAATTGCTTCTGTATCAATCTCTTTGTGTTGGATTAACATTTATCTCTACTACAATATTACAACACCAGCAATAGGGTATATAGGACTTCAAACGGCGTAAACAACGGAATAACAGTCAAGCGATTTACCAAACGAAAGAAAGTTTAGATTTAGACTGCTGTACTCATTTCATTCGAGGTGGGTTTAGGTGAGAGAACAACAAGACTGATGAAAGGATGGAGATACCAGATCAAGACTGAAGGAGATACATTCATCAATAGTTCACGTGAAAAGTACATTTACCAAAATAGGCTCAGTTATGTGACTAATTCATAAATGCAAAGGACGGTCATTCGTGTTACGAAAGTCACGAGACTGTTGAGTATTTACAGCAAACAGTATCTGAAATACATCGAAAGTTCACCCATTTTTTGAGGCACAAATATAGAGCTACGAAAGCAGAATATATGAAAATACCATATTGGAGCGTTCAATTGGTGATTTACGTCTGGGAAGAGGTAGACAACTTCGTTAATTGTGTAGAATGTTGTCTACATTCGATCAACTTTTGATAACTTATCAAATAAATTTACATAGCATGACGAGAAAGTTCTAGAACTCTGAATTGTGTATGGACACCAAAGTATTCAAATCCTCTCAGGAGAGCTAAATCTGTATGGACATCATGCTGATTACATTTTGTGTTATGCGGTAGAAGATCGCGCATTTCGTTGCACTGTGCAGTAACACCAAAAACCTTATAAACTCTGTAGCACCTTCAAATGATGATGTATGTATGTCGTTCAATATGTCGAGAGCCAAGAGCAATCAAGTGTACAACACTCTGTGTTCGGTGAAAAATTTCATTGGATATAAAGTGTAAAAAGTTCGTTGTCGCTAACTCTTAGTGTAGGGACTGGAGCTCCCACAGAGATTAGCAAAAGACGAGTAGCGTAATTGCCCGACTGACGAGATCGCAAGATCGAAACACGTGTATCGGGCTCTTTAAGTCATCCCTCATTGATAGACCACTGACATGCGTGGCTCAAATAATGATTATCAGGCGTTTTAAAAAGTAACTTTCTCTTCAGTACCGCATCACAAATCAGTAGCAGTTTTTTGTTCATAATTCAGCAAATGCCTTAAGATCGATTATTAAACTATATTTGGCTACAGTTTCAGCGTCTTTCTTCCCCAGAGTCGATAAGTGCAATTGATTATCCACAAACGCTCGTCCTCATTGTGAATCTTCGTACTGCAACTGACGAAGATCCCCATAAGAGCGAACGTCCGTGAAAAATTATTCGTATTAGTAGTTGCGAAGAAGACAAGTGCTTCGAAACATTCGCCAGAAAGCATCAATCCATCTCTCAATACTAGCTTTTTCACCTAAAGAACATTATTGATTTACATAATTATTTGGCTCATTTCCTCAGGAATATGATGTGAAGTGTTTTGTCAGAGCTCGGCTTTTAAAGATATTATGTGCGTAAAGAAAATAAATTCCATTGGTAATATTCTAACAAAGCATATTGATTCAATACAATTTAAGTGAATAAGAAAGGCAAGAAGGCGTGCAGAGGAGATGCGTGGTCGTCTCGCTTCCACCCTAAAATTATTGGTGCACTAGAATTTTGAAGCTGTCTACAACTCTTTGCATGTTGAAGTTGTAGTAGCGTTAAGTCTGAGGTGAAAAGCCTTGCAAGTCCATTTGCCCTCTTGCTCACAACAGTGTCCATGAAGGCATTGGTGGTGAATCAGATCACAACATGTGCAACAAAGTACCCGTCGCCGATCAAGACTCTGAGAAAAATATTTCAGGCGATGAGGAACAGGACAAATGATAACAACGTGGAAGTCGAGAAATCACAGGAAATGGTGTTGCCTAAGACCGTATCCTTTGACTATCAGTAGAAAGGAACTCAAGGCGGCCTAATGTCCATTGCGAGGAGCTGTTCAACAGATACGAGCTTGAAGGCCGAAGAACAAACAAATAAAGTTGGCGAGAATGGATACTGTACTTTTCTGCGACATCTCGCGTTATCTTGAGAGAATCAGCTTCGATAATTGCTCTTAACTGGTCATTGTCATCTTCCCTTGGCCGGCCACTACGTTCCCTGTAAAGTTATTGTCTCCACTACGAAGCGCCTTAAGCCACCTCTGCAGTAAACGTTCATTAGCACTTTTTGAGCTGAAAGCGTTGTTGATGTTGCAACTGTCTCTGGTGCTTGACACCCATTTTGCACTCACGAATAATAGCGCAAAAGCTTTTGCACCCACAAACAATCTTTCCATTGCCCTAATCGTCATTAGCAAAATAAAGATGAAGCAATAAATGGGCATTGAATAAATGGGATTTATACACAACCATATAAATTCAAAAGCTTGTTCCGGTATCAAACGCAAATTTCAACAGTGCATAAACCGCCATCACTTCTGCAGCAACCTAATAACGTCGGCTTTGTTAATGCTTGTTTTCTCACTCATTGTCGATCATGTTTAGGGAGATTTGGTGTTACGAATAAAAAGCACGTGTGAACAAAGAGAAGTGAACGATTCCAACTTTGAGCCAGCAACCATCAAGAATCATCTGATAATATTCGCCTAATCAAATGCCTAACAGAAGGAGCCGGTCCAGTTTTAGGAATAGAAGAAGCCGGGCTAGAAGTGTAAACAGAAGGAGCAGAAGAAGCCGAGCTCATCGCAGTCGCTCCCGATCATTGAGGAGACGTTAGTGTCAATCCGGAAGCCGACAATCACGTGAATACAGTCGCCATTAGCGATCGTCACGACGCAGTAGAAGGCGCCCAAGTGGGTCCCAAAGACGCCGATCAAGTCCCGTAGATGTTCGAACATGTTTGAAATTGAGAAGCACAGACGGATGTTTGAACAAGTACTTCGAAAAGTAATGCGATGCACCAATTGTGCTCGCAGGAGTACAAGAAAAACAAGAGGACCTCGATTGCCGAATGCTCTAATGATCTTATAATCATATCGAAATAGGCTATTTTCATCAGATGTAGGTTGCAGAATAGAGCTTTTCTATCTTTTTCGAATGAAATGTGTGCATCAATCTTTAGAAACTACTAGGAAGGCATCATACACCTCTTACCGTGTTGCTCTTGGAGGTATCGTAGAAACGAACAAGCTGCCCGATCGTCAATATGAGTTAGCCATCGCTCAAGCACTGACCAAAAAGGACGCAAGGTAATTTTGATTTACCTGTACCATTTTGGTCTGTCGAAGACAACAAACTTTGGCGTAATTCCTTTCCATCGAGATACCTAGTTACATCGAATATTGGCAGCAGTAGTACTAATGTAATAGTTTTGATTGTGCGTAAAAGTCTAACAAGGTTTGAGAAGTAAAAAAACACATCCGAAATAAAGTGGTACACAATTAAGTTGCTTTCACTAATTAATTAATGCAATTAAGCGCGTCTCTTCAGAGAAAACCGAGCTGCAAATGGCGTAAGGAGGAACATGAGATTCTGCAAGTCAAAAAGAAGCTCAGCATTCATTAGTAATTATTTTATGTATAAGCGTTTATCTAAGGTGGCGATGTTAGCGATCTCCTTTTCACTGATAAACTATTTTGTACAAAGTTAAGTTGTGAACTTTTGTCCCTTGGGGAAATTCATAGTCAGGTGCTTACAATAGCAAAAATCTTAAATAGACTGCATGGATTATTCTAAATCGTCATGTTATTAGAAAAAACTTTCGAGAAGGTTTTTTGTGTTACTGAACAGTGCAGCGAAATGCGCGATCTTCTACCGCATAACACAAGATGTAATCAGCATGATGTCCATACAGGTTTAGCTCTCCTGAGAGGATTTGAATACTTTAGTGTCGATACACAATTCAGAGTTCTAGAACTTTCTCGTCATGCTATGTAAATTTATTTGATAAGTTATCAAAAGCTGATCAAATGTAGACAACATTCTCCACTACTAACGAATGTTGTCTACCTCTTCTCAGACGTAAATCACTAATTGAACGCTCCAGTATGGCATTTTCATATATTCTGCTCTCGTAACTCTATATTTGTGCCTCAAAAAACGGGTGAACTTGCGATGTATTCCAGATACTGTTTACTGTAAATACTCAACAGTCTCGTGACTTTCGTAACACGAATGACCGTCCTTTGCATTTATGAATTAGTCACATAACTGAGCCTATTTTGGTAAATGTACTGTTCACGTGAACTATTGATGAATGTATCTCCTTCAGTCTTGATCTGGTATCTCCATCCTTTCATCAGTTTTGTTGTTCTCTCACCTAAACCCACCTCGAATGAAATGAGTACAGCAGCCTAAATCTAAACTTTCTTTCGTTTGGTAAATCGCTTGACTGTTATTCCGTTGTTTACGCCGTTTGAAATCCTATATACCCTATTGCTGGTGTTGTAATATTGTAGTAGAGATAAATGTTAATCGAACACGAAGAGATTGATACAGAAGCAATTAGTAAAAGTCCCACGTGGCCAAATCAATCCAAACAACACAAAATCTCCACTAAACTTTCTTTGCTAGATCAGAACAGAGCAAATGATGTAATCAAAGAGCTAATTTGTGCATCTTTCGATGATTTAATGATCCTGAAACGATTTTATGCTTTGGTGTTCTCTATTAAATTTGAAGGGTTCTAGAATATATTTTGCATGCTTTTGTGATCTGAAAATTAAGATATTCCAACGTAGTCTGGACTTGCAAACCACTCAGTTAGCCTATAAATTCAGTATAACTGCTTATTCGTCAATCATTTCCCCGTAATAGCTCTCGCGACTCATGTTTTCTGTCCGAAACTTGTTTAAGATCAGACCGTGGCAGCGATCAACACTGTTTGATAGAATGTTTTCTGTGATTCTGGAAAGAGGATAATATATTATAATGTTATTTGCCGTGAGGTCGTGAGTTAACGATTGATATAAGATAATGCCCATTAATCACCTTTACGTCTAACTGTTCTCGCCGTCGTGCATGTGCATTAGCATCTGTCCAAACTCACAATGGAATGGAGTTTACAAGTAGTAGCTTTATCAAAGAGGGTTACAAAAAAGAAGGCCAAGCATAGCGCTGATTTTGAGAAATTGAGCATAAATGTGGAAATGGAGTAAGAGAGAACATTGACAACTAAGTAACGTTCTAACTTAAATGCAAATTTGTTTAAATCATTCAATCATAGGCGATTTCGGTGGGCTCATTCTTAACATGATTTTCTATCTCACCATTTATTGCATCACTTCGTACTCTATTCCATACACGTTTTATACCTTAAGCCCGTAGACGGGTGCCTTTTTGGAGCGGAGGAGTTACTCCTCCGAGAAGGTCGGGGGTACATCCACCACCATTCGGTAATGGGCTCTCATGTTCACTTACGCTTGGAACCGCACTGTATTGTACCATTTTCGGCAAACTCCCTATTCTCATGGTATGTACCTTTCTTGGCAAACTCCATATTCTTATAGTATTTCATCTTGAGCGAAAAAAGGTTGTGATGTAGAGTGATGTGCGGAACCTGTAGCGCAGAGAGAGGGATAGCAAAACGGGCGTCAGTAGTGCAACGGGTTGGAACGCGCGTTACCGGCAAAAGTGGGATGCTGATTCGAGTCCCGCCTGACGCAGGAGTTTTGTACAGTACTCTACATCATTGTGTATATTTGTAACTTCATACCTTTTGTCTTAGTGGCAAGACTTCTTTTACTAGTCGGTAATATTTGGCTGGAACAGACTGCAATAAATCCCAAGACCGTCTATCTATTAACCTCGGCATAGTTTGAATAAATGAATAGTTTACTGAACAGAATATTGTGATGGCTCTACAATACACTGTACTGCAAGTACTGAGCGTTCAATTTAGAAAGACACATTCGATTGTATAACGCAATGTAATCAAGTGCTTCCATATGATTGCAGAGAAAAAAGGGAGGGAAAGAATTAGCTTCGTCCTAAAATAAGAAATTGTTGATTTGTCGCATTTCTGTAGTAACAGCAGGGCCTCTGAATCGTCTTTGGAGGCTAGGATGCCTGCAGATATGTTTATATGCTGCCTAGGTCAGGTTAGAAGATAAAACGAAGAAAGGGCGCGAGATCTCGTGTGATGGTGACACATTCTTCCTTCCGGTTCATTTCGGGGTTTTTGGCGTTTATCCAAAATGCCTCAAGTGGAATACCAAAATGCCAGAAGGAAGAATGTGTCACGTTTTATTGATTCGACGCAGATTGTCGACCACATAGGGCTCACTAAACCATTAAAACTCATATAAAAGCAAACGATTTTAGTTCAGTGTCATCCGAAGCCGATGAACTCCTGTGTCGCTGCTCTCATTCTTACTCTTTTCATACTCGCTGAGGTATGTTTAGCAGTGTTTTAACGCTATAACATTGCTCTAGCACTGAACCACGAATCACGAACAATATTCTATCAAAGCAATGATTTCGTGAAAGTTTAGAGTTAGTTCGTGTACCTTTCGGTTGTTCCAGAAAAAGAAACGTAGAATATAATTGAATCACTGATACACGTGTCGTGTCCCGTTTGATTTTTGATATTGATCAGTTTAAACATCATTTCAATTGATTTGCAAGTAGCTGCACTCTTGATAAAGTCGCAGACAGTTTTTCTTCATTGATATTCCTCTATGCAGTGGAGCATCTTCACTGCTATAGATATTCACTTGAAATAGATTAATAGAGTTGCAGAAAGCGTATCAAGGCTTTGAAAGAGATAAGAGGCGCAAAAACAGCATCAACATTAGCGGCAACTGTCGTCAACCCCGCTTAAGCTTAACAAGCTCCCCATGAGATTTGCCTACACTGTTAAGCAATGCAAAAATCACATAAAGCCACTTTCACAAATTGAAGAGCATCTATACCTAACTGAGTATAACATTCGCAGTGTCAAACATTTTAACTGATCAACGCTTCCAACGCCGTTTTGCATGTGAATTGCATATGAATATGTAGATTTACATACGAATATGCACATGCAGCAAAACTAATTGTGCGATGTTATGTAATTACAGTTCAGAAACATCAAAAATGGCGCGTCTATATTTCTAATGCCTACTATTTCGCAATATAAGCAGATGCTATTGTAGTCCACTGCAACTGCATAATCGGGGCCTGTGCCGGTGGGCCTATTAATCTCTCTTTGATTTGGATATTTTCAGCCTCTACGAATTTTTCAAATTACGCAGTGATGGTTCAAAACTTTCAAAAAGGGAAATGCTTTTTCTGATATATTGAAGTCTCTTTGTATATCTTTGTTTGGCTCATATCTTGTGCATAATTCCATTAATCAAACCAAGTTTTCTATTGCAATATCTTTTGAAAACGAGTTTCTGAGTATGGAAATCCAGCAGCTAAGGTCATCTGATTTTTTTGAACGATCCACGATTTACCATAATACTAACGGTACCTCCAGTCGAGACATAAGTAAGAAAATTCCGATATAACATTATATAGATTACAAATTATAACAAACAGCCCGACATCCGGTGCGCATTGCCTATTTGTTTATGTACAAGAATGGTTGTGGTGAAATGACGTTGATTCAGCCCTCATAAGCCCTCACAACATTTTTGCCCATCACCATTCGTTGTCAATTTTCGTGTGTAAACTGTAAACTCGTCGTATATAGCTAAGTTGTTCGACATGAGCCCTCAGCTCAAGGATATCAGTGCGACGGCATTTTTGACGTTAACTGCTACCTTTTCGAGACTGAAATTGATGCTATTAACAGCTTCTCATAAATTTATAGTGGTTGTATTCTCAGAAAAAAACTTCATTCATTCGATTCATCATCTTTCTGAGTTGATTAGCCGCTGTGTGCAATCGATTCGAATCAATTATTTTGAACCGTTTCATTTTTCTGAGAAAAACAAGAGTGTTGTATTATTTTTATAATAATAAAAGTTATTAATTCCTTGTAATTCCAAAATCACTGCAAATGAATCCTTTATATCAAGTCCAACCGCAAGGTTGTTGTAGATGTATTGATATTAATGACAAAAATCTATCGATAGTGCTGTATTTGGTCCATCATAGAAACACTGACGGTAAGCTGCAATGAACAGCGCATGCTCACCGGTGAGGACGCTCAACTGATGAGTACTTGAGGGCTGTCATGCTGGAACGATTTATTGCCGTATTAGCTCATTTCAGTGTTCGTCAAAACAAGGCTTTGAAGCACCAATCATTCTATATAACTACTAGCTCCAGCTGTCGATAGATAACGAGTTTGTGCTGGCATCCCAAACTGAACTTAATATGAAATCATTACTTACTCCATCAAAAATTCCGTTGTATAATTGATCTGTGCTTCGAAATTGACAATGCGCAAAATGTTTAGTGCTTTGAGCATTCCAGAACAAGTCATCGATCACATGGGACAAAAAACGTTACAAAAATAGTGGAAAAGCTGTACAAAAGTAAACAGTTTGTGTAGATTACCATTCAAAGGCGATAAACACTCACGTCATTTTTTCCACTTTCGCTGCTGTAAATCTGCTAACGCTTTAGCACCATAAAATATTATTCACTCAGTTACAAAATATTACAATGAGCTGTTTTAGGCATTCAAGCTTGGCAATTCTCAAGATCCGGAAACTGATGATACTTATGGTTCACATGGTTACGGGGTCAAAATAGGTAGCCACTTTTCTCGTTTTAATTCCATTTCATCTCCCACTATGATACAACTTCTGTATTGCTGCCCTTTGCAGACGAATGTAATAGTGGTAGCATAATGGGTTATGAGCAGAGGATTTTCTTTGTGAACCAACATAACGGTAAAAGGTCTGTTCGGCATTCGGTCATCGTGATCTAAGAGAATATTCACATTCGCAGCTTTTCAAAATATTCTTAGAAGGCTTTCTTTTAAGATCTGAGCTTCAAGAAGGAAAAACGCAGATTGTTGACAGCTCATAAGTACACCTCACCAGAATTGGAGATTTTTTAATAGAACATGTTTCATATCCATCTCATTGCTTTGGAATTTATTAGTTCCCGTATTTGTCGCATACCGCTTTTCTGCGCCGATGTTATGTTGGAACTAAACATTTTCCCGCGATAGTGGTTAAGGATTCTAAGGGTTTCGTTTGAGAATAGGCGAAAATTGACATCTACCTTGTTATTTGGATCTTGCTGCCTAAAGAACGCTCGAGGAAAAGGTGGTATTGGTATTGCTCCTACGTTTTGCTGTTCCTGCTCGTTATTTGATTCTAGTCTGGCTTTATAGCGGAGTCGATCTTGGAGTTCTTGCATATTGCATGCGATAGTGCACAAGGTTTCCTTAGAGATGGGTTGCGCTGGTGAGAAACTTGGGCCCATTTCTAAGAGGGAGCGCGCATTATCGGGAAGAGACATGCCTCCTAACACAGTGACCCTTGATTGATCTAGCACATTACACAACGCGACCTATTCAATCACTAAGAGGTCTTATGAACTGAAATTTTTTGTTCACTCATCACTCACTTCCTCGTTGTGAATTTCTACACCATTCTGTTTGATAAAAGAAAATTGAAGCAAGCCGTTGTCTTTCACGTCAATTTGTACTGCAGATGTTTACTTTTTGACTTTATTTAGTCCGCCTTCGTCATAGAATTTTCCTACGGCGTTGCCCTTTTGGTTTTCTAGGCGCTTGTGATTATAGCTCGTAAGTAGATCAACAACTATACATGAAAACATTATGGATATGAATCAGTGCCGTTGTGAGTGGAAAAAGTAAAAAGTAGATGGAATAATTATTTGTTGGTGTTATGGTATCAATCTCGTAGGTGAAACGGTAATATGTTTGAAATGTCACCCTTTATGTCCATTCATCTACTATAAAATTGATTCAAACTTCCGTAAACTTTATGCTCACATGTTCATCGCATGACCATAGCAAATTTCTCAATTCTTTTTTCGTTACGGAGTTAATGCTGTTCTACTTATCTCTTTGAAAAAAGCCATATGAAAGCGATAAATTGTTATGAGCTGTGCAACAAAGTGTGCACTATTCATCAATCAAGAGCTCATTGCTTTCGAGATAAAAAAATGTCGTCTCAATTGACTACGCTATTGACGGAAATTGAAGGAAGCTTAGATACAAGGCCTCTAACATATGTCGGAGAAGATTTGGAGAATTCGCTGATATTACGCCCAATCGACTTCGTGCAACGAGACATGATGCTGACGTACCCAATGGAGACGATCGCATCTCAGGATCACGATCAGGACTACCTTCCACCGGACGAAAGCGCATCAATTAGGACGAGGCAGGAGGCAATCAAAGCACTTATGTCAAGCCACAAGTTAACAGAACGATACTGGACAATCTGGAGCCAGCAATACCTCACAAGTTTGCGAGAGACACATAAACTCAACATGGATAAGAAGAGAGGCACGACGACCTTACCCAAAGCAGGAACCGTTGTACTTATTCACGAGCCGATACTACCTCGAAATAGCTGGAGAATGGGCCGAATCATTAGCATACAGCAGTCAGACAGTGGAGCTGTACGAGAGGCGCAAGTAAGACTGCCCAACGGACGTACTATCAGACGACCGATTAATCTACTGATTCCTCTCGAGTTAGACGATGATGAACAGCCACCACGGGCCCGAGACGTGAACGATGACCAGCAGAGCAAGGACGAACATGAAGAGAGACGATACAACCTGCGCCCACGAGCAAAGACGAATGACAGTACAACGTCGACAACGCAGCAAGACGAGGCCAACTTCTAGCAATACACTGACGTCAACGCAAAAGACACAATAATCTAAGTTTAATCTTATACCTTAATTGTTACACGGCACTAACCACATCATTGTAGGTTCTATCACGGTCACGGACGAAACAACGAGCACAGTGGACAGCGAACCTCGCCATCTCGGGGCCCGACCATAGCAACTCATGCAACATTCATTGCTATTTTTATAATATCGTTCTATATGACTGATAACATAATGAGTTTGATTGTTAAGGTAAACTTGGACGCGAGTGGAGGCGTTGCGCTATGGGAGGACTGGTGCGCAGCATGGACTGGAGTTTCGCAATCTATGGGCCGACGACGACGAGAGTCGAGCGCCTTCAACTGGTCCGTGCGGCCGCCGGGTTACCTTTCGTCTTCGTATTCGTTTCCTTCTCCCTTTAGCTTATCGATCACCCACGATTATTGTTTATGACTCGATGTGACCCAGTTCAGTTGTTGATTGCTGACTTTGTCCACAAGACGTAATTATGTTCACCACCTTTTACTTGCTGATTGATTGCTCGATGATGCACTAGACATTGTGATTGCAAACCCAGGTCACGGAGACGTGCCCAGTGGTGGGGGTCGTGGGCGACTCACCCCTAAGGATGGGTAGCGGGCTCTTAGGACGGTCTCGAACATACAGTGTGAGACTTTATGACTTATGACGACTATTATACTCACACATCGTCGACCCGGCATACCGCCCTGGGGTTTCGTCATTCCGAGGCGACCACGACAGCCTCCCTGGTTCCCCCGTCTCCTGATTGACGTTTGCAAACCTTCTAAGTTGAATACAATCGAATCTCCCTCTTTGTCCTCATGTATTTGACTCACGCTGACATACTACTCATGTTACGAAATAGCTACTAGTCGAGCCACTACAATGTATTGATTTAACGACTATTGCGAAATATGCCCTTTGAACCGCCAATTGGATTGGTTGGCGGATATGAATGTATTATATGTAATTACTGTTTATTTTAGGTTGTTTTCTATTAGCGATTTATTCTGGCTATTATTTCTAATAAATTAATCCGCGTGGCAGGTATACTAACACATAGCATTCGACGGGGCATTTACTACTGCAACCACTACACTTCCATGAATGCACCATTAATTGGGCATGAACTCATAGGACGCTATGCAGCAGCTCGAGCGAGTACGAAAAAGTGAAGACCAAGAAAAGTTGATGTGCTGGTATCAAGGTGTTAGTTCCGCCACTAGATGAGAGGCTTGTACTCCCAAAATGTAGCCATTCATTGCCTAAACGTTTGCTAAAAGTTTATTTAAGGTATCAATTAACAACATGTTTATCACCTACCAGAGCGCATGTGGCGCAATGGCTAGAGATGCTCTGTCTCGCACACGACGTCAATGGTTCGATCTCGCGCTCATGGCTCACCAAGTCGTCCATCCCTGCGGGGTCGATAAATTGGTACCATACAGGTCTCAGACTTGTCTTGGAGGATAAGTAGTGTTGACTCGATTCAGCGGGAGGCCACCGCGAGTCATTGTAAAGGCCAGATATGCATTCAATCACCTCACACGGAGTTATAAATTGAAGTCGAATGCATGGCGCATCCCTCAGAAATTGATCAAAGCCAAGAGCTTCATCCTTCATCCTTTTGTATCATCTACCACCAAACATTGCAAAATTACCTATGATGTCTCATCTTCAAAGTGAGATAGAATTGGTCTGTTACTTGCTAATAACATTTTTCCAGCTCATTCTTAAATGGCAAGAAGCGAATGACGCAGAGCACCTAGCACTACTTGGTCAGGAAGTTCAAGCAGCGTTAAACAGATTTGATATGATGATTAATCTGTAATGAGCTTTCAGTACGGCTCGTACTCCGAGTTTCCGAAGTAGTTCAAAACCTTATCTAATGCTCAATATTATCAAGAAAATTCTTGAACAGCAGATTCTACTAGATTTTGAAGTGATCTGAAAGCAAAAGAAAAGTAAGATTACTATCAAGATTTGCACATTGTGCAACGAAAACAACAAGGTGATAGCAATTACCTCCTTTAGAAACTCTTTTCATGACTTTTCAAATAGCCGATATTCAAAACACACGTTCCACTTGTTATCTTCTGCACCTTTCAAGTATTCTACACCGCATACGTCAAATCGGCTACATACTTGCTGTCAGTTGAAAACTTTCACAAGCAGGCTTTCTTCAATTATGTTGAACTCGTTCGGAACAGTGTGTGTCATGCTGGAGCCCGAATCTTTAAAGGCGTTTATCGCTAGACAGAAAGTTCATTCGTTAACCTCTAGTGATCTTTCAAAAGCTTTTTCGGCGATTCCACTATTGCTTGATTTCTAAAAAGTCATTTCCCAATGCTCTATAACAACAAAAATCGAATGATATTCCCCACTCGGTTTTTCTTGTTTGCTAAAGTCTGTGGACTGATTTTCAATGGGTGTCTGATACCTGAAATCTTGACAATTTGAAGCGAAAACTTTTCTAAAAGGTTTCCAAAGGGCACTCCAAAAAATAAATTATCACGTCTCACTCTTCAGTAGTTGGTTTTTCGCTTGATATAGAGCGTTTGATGATGATTATGAGTAAAAATCATATGTTAGAATCAGTTTTTCCCTATATAAAGATGTATTGTCACTAAAGAATTTTGCGTAAAGATATTTTTAGTAGAAAAAACATCCACTGGTCATTTAAAGTTCTCTATGTTATTAAGAAAAGCACATTCCAGCAAGAAAGAGCTCTTTTCCATTCATTACAGAACTTTTCGATTGATATCTGTTTTGTACGTATTTAATAACACAACAATTGCTAATTTGAAAATTACATTACTCTACTAACAAGAAAAAGAAGCGTCCTGCTTTTACTGTGATTAGCGCTTTGTCTGAATTTTACAGCGGACTTTGTTGGAAGTCTTGTCGTGAAATTTCGATTCTGAAGGAGTTTCATAGGCACGAAACGGCAAAGCAATCTTTAGGTAGTTTTATAAGTGTATTCACAAAGTAAGAACATCCATTTATAGTTGAAAACACTAATACGGTCCAATACAAAAGCTAAGTCCTTGCCACAAAACACATGTTCAACTCTGTTTTGACATGTGTTTCGATGTTACTGCAGATTTAATGTAGAAATGCATTTTTCACAACTTATGACTTCTAGACGTCATATTTCTGAAGGTAATTCTAATTTGTTGTTAGCAGAAAACAAAATAAAGTATTTTTACTTATTTGTGGAGTACCTCTTTCGAAAATGTGACTTTTTTTCCAGATTTTTGAAACGTCTACTGATGTTTATTCAACAATCAGCAACTTCCGCTACTAACATCTTGAGAAGCAGTCAATCATACTCAGAAATTTACCCTTGTTGAATTGAATATGTACTTCTAATGATCAAAAGTAAAACCTCCTGCCACTTGATTATACTGTTGTCAGTCAACGAATAATTGGAGAAATGGAGATTATAGTTTTCGGCTTGAGCCTCGCTTTCAAGGTAGTTAGTTAATTCTTTGACCTTAACAGCAGATTACGGTGGCGATGGTCAAGTAGAATTTAGGCCAGAATATCGCCACAAAATTAGCAAGATGCCTAGGAGGTTTTAATGGCTATCTCTAGTAAGATGAACGGCATGCGTTCCAACAATCAGATTTTCTTAAAAAAAAAGGTAACCCTTTGAATAGAAACATATTTGAATTCTTACGACGTATTATTGCCGTATATCTTGTGTGATTGATGAAGTTGGAAGAATGCACAATGATGGGTGAAGTTTCAAAGATTCCCTTTCTTTGGAACTTGGGATGGTCAAATATTTTTGCCATTTTCTCAGGCGACCCGTTTCAAAGGCGCACCTTCGATGACAGTATAATTCGAATGACGTTGAACAAACAAGAAATATACTGCACACTGGGCAGTTCTCCTAAACAGTCTGTGGCTTTTCACAGAAAGTTCTTTCTCAAAACAGCAGTATTAAACTCTTCTTTCTATACGTGAACTATATTCAATTGTAGATCTCTATAAAGTTTATATATGCAAGCAGTGAAAGTGATATGTTGTACTCATGGGAAGCAGCTGAACGGATTAAGTCTGCGCTTTCTTGATGAACGGCTATAATCGCCTGCATCAGATCACATTGAAGTTATTTTGAAAGGTTTGAAATGAGAGAAGTATAGAGAATCGTCTTGGTGGTGAGTGAAGTTGAAAGCGTCAAATCAGTGTTCATTTGCAGTAAAAAATATTGCAGAGGTGGAAAATGTTTACAGTAAAGTGTAGTACATATGTTAAGAACAAAGTTCCTCCAAAACGATGAAAGTTCTCCTCTTCAACTCAATTTGGGCCTCAACTCCTGACTTACACTAATATTTCAGATTTATTGTAAAATAACGAACATCGCAATCGACTATTTTACGACTTTGCTCAGATAATCTGACAACGTATTTTGAGGCATATTATACCCTTCTTTCAAGTCGTTTATTAAGACCAAGCTCAAATTTCAATAAGTCCTTTCATTATATTTGAGCCAATTTGTCATGTGGTCTGGTAAGGGCTCTTGTACAGCCCGATACACGTGTTTCGCCCTTACAGACTCGTCAGTCGGGCAGAACCCGTCGTCTTTCGATATTTTTATAATCAAATATATAGAAATATATACTATAAAGATATCGAAGGACGACGGGTTCTGCCCGACTGACGAGTCTGTAAGGACGAAACACGTGTATCGGGCTGTACAGGAGCCCTTACCAGACCACATGACAAGTTGGCTCAAATAATGATGAAAGTAATTTGAGGCACTTCATGAGGTCTCCTATGAGCACTTATACAATGCAAGACACGTACTTCGATCTTACAGCCTCGCTCAATCAGCTCCTAGGGGATCCATCATTATATCAAATATCGACAACGAACTTTTTACACTCAACTTCCGGCAAGTCAATCAGCGTGGTTTCCTCTATTTGTGATTGATTGCCCTTTAGATGCTATAACTGTTAAGTGGCATGAGGCTCAAAATGTATTGCCAGGTTATTTTAGAACTGGTATCGCATACATGCATTATCATTTTTGAGCAACTATTTATGTTTTCCAAGTTTCAATCTCTATCATGACTTTCGGGGATCACGTGCAATTCAGAATATCAAAACTCAGAGATTTGCATCATAATATTCTTTGCACAACATATTACGATTGACTGAATGCCAAAGACAGTATGATTGAGTAGTAAACTAGTGTTTTCTTTACACATGAGAGCTTCGCATGTCCCAGAAATGTATGAGCGTGTACAGTAAGTCATGATATATCAGAAGTTTTCAACACAAGAATTCTTCGTCGTGAATTTGCACACCATTCTGAGTAAATCGAAGAAAAAATTATTGCTTTTCAAATTATATCACCTTGTACTCTAGTCAATACTTCTTGGTGACATTTAGGACGTCTTCGCTACGAAGTTTTCTTGCGGTGCTTCGGTGCTCTTTTTCCAAGCAAATGCCACGATCTTCATATGTAGAACACCAATTAAACGTAAACTGTTTCTGAGTATAAGCAGCAGCGCCAAAGTGAGTATTGAAAGTGAAGAGCAGAAAAAGATGAAATAAATAATTGCTGCTTTTTTAGTATCAATTTCATCTAAATAAGGCACCAATATTTTCGAAATGATACTTTTCATTGCCCAAGCGTTTGCTTAAGAACTGATTTCAGCTTCAGAAAACTTCGCGCTCACATCCTCATAGTATGACCATGCAAGCTGCTAAATTTTTTCCTCATCATTAACGCTGCCACAATTATCTCTTTGTAAAAGCTACATGAATGCAATAAACTGTTTTGCGTTGTCAACGAAATGTGCACCAATCATTAATTAAGCGCTCAGCGCTTGCAAAGATAAAAATAGATGCCTTCACTTAGATTGTGAAATTAACACACCATCCTATTTTATAGAAGCAAACCGAGTTGGTACACTGGATTATCAGCATACTATATGTTAACCATTTAATCAACCACTATTTCCAAAACCTAAACAAAGAACTTGTTTATCCATCCCTCACTTCCTCGTTCTGTTATATATGCCATTCTGTTTGCGAGAAGTGAAGCAAAGCAAAAAGCGTTACTTCAACAGCATATCACTTTACTCTTTGATTTTTCGCTTTCTGATATCCTTAGTACGTATTCTATACTCATTTACCTACGGCGTTGCAGCGCTCTTTTCCCAGGTGGTTGCAATGATCTTCATAACTAGACCTCCAAGTAGACATGAATTAATCTTTTGTAGAGGAGCAGCGCCAGCGCGAGTGAAAAAGTGAAGAGCAGGAAAAGAATTTGCTGCTGCTAGAGCGTCAATTCTGTCATTGGGCAAGAAGCTAATACTTTCGAAATAAAACCTTTCATTGTCGAAACGTCTTCTAAAAATTGATTTGACCTTTAAAAAACTCCGCATTAACAATTCATTGCAAAATCACTGCAAGTTATTGAATTTTATCTCCATTATAAAGTTAATGCTGACGCACTTATCACTCAAAAAAAAAACCGTACTTAACCGATGACTGTTGTGAGTTGTCTAGTAGAGTGTGCACTGTTCATCGATCAAAAGCTTGTTGCTCTCATAGACAATAACGGATATATTCATTAATCACTGTGAAATCAACACTATTCCATTCACAGTAGCAAGCGAGCGAATACAATTACATGTCACGATATTGCACTTTCATCATTCATTCAGTTATTGTTATGAAAATCGAAAAAAGTCAGTTTATCTATCATTAAGTTCCTCGTTGTGAAACTCACACACAATTCTATTCAATAAAAAGAAACCGAGTGAATACACTGAATTATCAGATTGTGTGTTCATCATTTGATCATCCAATGCATTCAAGACTAAAATCGTTTTTCCAATCGCTCATTTCCTTGTTGCAAATTCACACAAAACACAGTTTACCAGAAGTGGACCGAAGTGAAAACCGCTTTTTTTCCTTAGAATTCTAATTTACACTATATCTTGTCAAGCCGTAATCTCCATGATATTTTTCTGTGGCGTTGCAGAGTTCTTTTTTCAGATAGTTGTCTTAACTTCCTAAAATGCACCAATGATAAGACATGAAGTGATTGTGGAATTTGTGGCAGCGTCAACGAGGACGTAAAAAGAGAAGAGTAATAAATGCTGATGTAAATACTCGCTGCCGTCATAGTGTTAGCTCTGTTACTAGGTCAGATTTTATATTAGTGAAACGTCGCCATTTATTGTCCGAACATCTGCTTATAAGTTGATTCGAGGTGATCAAGGCGTGATATTTACATCCATCTAAAGGTAAACTGCGATATTACTAAGATATCTCATCTTCAAAGTAAGGCAAAATTGGTTGGTCACTTGCTGAAAACATTTTTGCCAACTCATATCCAAGTGGCGAGAGACGAATGAATTTGTTCACCTAGCATCTCGTTGTAAGAAAGTTTGTGCATCTTCAAATTGATCCGAAAGAAAGTTTATCTACGGTGAGCATTCTGATTGACTGGTATACGGTGTTTCAGCTGTAATTCAAGATCCTATCTAGTATCCAATTTCGATCAAGAATATTCCCGAGGCTGACTATGTGTTAACGCCTAAGAGACGGCTATAGAAATCGGTGCTCTTTGCCTGTGCGGTGTCAATGAATTGATCATGATGTGGTACAATATATATTTACATGTTATACACAATATTTGGCGCATTTAGGCTTATTAATCAATCATACATCACGTTCCACGCGGACCCACTGGACTGTCTTGCACTCGATAGGTAGAAGTGGAAGTGTTTCTGATGCCCTCTCAAGTCACTTGACGATCAACTGGTCTACAGATGATGCAGGTATTGATGCACTTCCATAGGTGCGAAACGATAAGACTTTTTTAGGTAGTTTTGTAAGTGTATTAACAAAAAAAAAGAACACCCATCTGTCCTAAAAAACTTCCTACTGTCCAATACAAAAGCTAAGTCTTTGACACAAAACGCATTTTCAACTCTGTTTTGACATGTCTTCGATGTTACTGCAGATTGTAATTTAAAATTACAGTTTCCACAATATATGACTTCTAGACGCGATATTTCTTAAGGGATTTTTGATTTGTTGTCAGCAGAAGACTTAATAAAGTCTTTATTCACTTATTTGTGGAGTAGCTCTTCAAAAATGTGACTTTTTCTGGATTTTTGAAACGTCTACTGATGTTTATTCAACAGTCAACAACTTAAGCTACCAACAGCATTAAGCAGCAGTCACTGCTTCTCGGTCACTCATACTTAGGAATTCACCCTTGTTGCGTTGAGTATGTACTTCTGATGATCAATGGTAGAACTTCTTGCCACTTGATTAGACTGATGTCAGTCAATGAATAACTGGAGAAATGGGGTTGAAGTCATTTCAAAAGGTCTGAAATTGAGAGAAGTCTAGAGAATCGTCCTGGGATCGAGTGAAGTTGAGAACGTCAAATCAGTGTCCATTTGCAATAGGAAATAATGCAGCACTGAAAATGTTTATAGTAAAGTGTAATAGATATATTAAGAACAAATTTCCTTCAAAACGATGAAAGAAGTGCTGCTCTTCAACTCAGGACTCAACTCCTGACTTGCACTAATAATTCAGATTTATTGCAAAGTAACAAACACAGCAGTCGACCATTTTACGACCTCGCTCAGATAATCTGACAACGTATTTTGAGGCATTTCATGAGGTCCCCTATGAGCAATACAATGCAAGACACGAACTTCGACCTTACAGCCTCGTTCAGTCAGCTCCTAGGGGATCCACGACTATATCAAAGAATCGACGACGAACTGTTTACACTCAACGTCCGGCAAGTCAATCAGCGTGGTTTCCTCCCAGGGTGATTGATTGCCCTTTAGATGCTATGACTGTTAAGTGGCATTAGGCTCAAAATGCATCATCAGGTTATTTTAGAGTTATTCATAAACTGGTATCGCACACATGCATTATCATTTTTGAGCAACAATTCACTGTTTTCCAAATTTCAATCTCTATGATGACTTTCGAGGATTACATGCAATTTAAAATATAAACTTAGAGATTCGCATCATAATATTCTTTGCACAACATATTGCGATTGACTGAATGCCAACGACAGCATGACTGAGTAGTAAACTAGTGTTTTCTTTACACATGAGAGCTTTACATGTCCCAGAAATGTATGAGCGCGCACAGTAAGTCATGATATATCAAAGTTTTACATAAAATTCTTCGTCGTGAATTTGTACACCATTCTGTTCAAATCGAAGAAAAAATCATTGCTCTTCAAATTATGTCACTTTGTTCTCTAGTCGCTACTTCTTGATGACATTAAGAACGTCTTCTCTGCGAAATTTTCTTACGATGCTTAAGTGATATTTTTCCAAACAAATGCCACTATCTCGAACCACTGGGTACTTGCAAAAATCGAAAAATATTGTGCAAATTTTTATTGTGGAATCATTACATCATTCTGTTTAGTAAAAGCGATTTGGGTGAGTGCAGTAGATTGGCAGAGTTTTGTACAGTCATTACTCGATTGCTTAATGCTCTCGAAAACTAAAAAAATTTGTACCCCCGTCACTCACTTCCGTGTTGTGAATTTGCACATCACTGCTTTCAGTTAGAACAAATCGCAGCAGAAACCGTTGTTACTTCATTATATCAGCTTATAGTCTAGCTGTTCACTTTCTAATAACCCTAGCACGTAGTCTCTGTAGCATTCTCCTTCGACGTGAGTGTAACAAGTGAAGAGCAAGAAAGATGAAGTAATTATTTGCTGCTGTTGTGTGGCAGTTGCGTCACAAGGTGAGACTGTAATATTTTTGATGTGTCAGCTTTTATTATCCAAAGTACTTCTAAAAATTGATCTGGGCTTCAGAATTTCCACGCTCAGAATCTCATTTACAACCACTGCGAGTTGTTGATTTTTATCTCTATTATGAAGTTAATGCTGTCTCACTTATTACTTTGGAAAACCATATGAAAGCAATTGATTGTTATCGCTGTGCAATAGAATGTGCACCGTCCATTTTATTATTGTGAATTAGCATTATCCTATCCATGAAAACAATCCAGTGAATACATTGTATTATCAGGATAACGTGTGTACATCATTCATGCACTCGCTGCTATTGATAAGCGAAAAAAGCTTGCTCATCTATTGCTAATTTCCTCGTTGCGCAACTATCATACTATTCTATTCAAAAAGAGCAAACAGCGTGAATACACTAAATTATCAGGAGATTGTATGCTCATCATTCGATCACTCAATGCTTTGGAATATTGAAAAATCTAGTCACCAGTTACTCATTTCCTCCTTGGAAGCTCATGCACCACTGTGTTCAATAAAAGTACACCAAAGTGAAAATCGTTGTTTTCTGTTGACAGATCAAATTACACTGTATTTTATCACTTCTGCGTAACATAGACCGTATTCTACGCGGAATTTTTCATAGCGTTGCAGCGCTTTTTTTTCACGTGGTTGTAATCGTTCCCCTAATTGCACTAATAAATAGACAAAAACTGCTTGCGGATGTGTGCGGCAGCGCCAACGAGGACGTTAATAGTGAAGAGCAGAAAATTTGATGTGATTATTTGCTCCGGGAATGCTGTCAGTTCCGTCATTGGGTCAAACGCTTGTCTTCTTGAAATGTCACCATTCATCTTGCAAAGGTTTGCTTGAAGCTCATATGGTCATCTGTACCACTTTCGAGCAGGTATTACCTAAGATATATAATTTTCAAAATAAGTAAGGGAGCCCTGTCACTTGTTGGAAACATTTACATCTGCTCGATTAAATTGGCGAAGAAGGAAAAAAGTTGAACACCGAACATCTCTAAGCAAAAGAAGTTCGAACAGCGTCAAACTAATTCAATATGATTATCTGCAGTGATCTTTCTAGTTATTTGGTATTCAGTGTTTGCTCGGTGGTTTAATATCCTATTTAATATTCAATATAGTTTAACAAGATTCTTGAGTAAGAAGTTATCAGGCACCAAAAAGGTAACACGACTTAGAGCTAGTTTATCATCGAGAACGTGGCAACCTGTTCTGAAGCATAATCAAGCCAATAGCTAAAGCTAACAAACTGATAGCAGTTGCTTCGTCTGAAAAATCTCTTTCCACAGTTTCTTTTATTAGTTGATATTTGAAAGACCAGCTTCAGTTGTTATCTTCTGCACCTTTTAAGTCTTTCCTTCGCACCTTACACGTCAAATCAGCTGTATACTTGCTGCCGGTTGACTGAGAAATAAGCAGGAAACGGTTCCTGAACAATCTCACTAACAGGCTTTTTGCTTATCCTGTTAAACCCGTTCAGGACGCTATGTTTCTGTGTTGGTGCTCAATTGTTCGAAGGCCTTTGTCGCTAGGCAGAAGTTTTTTCTGACCTCTAATATCATTCGAAAGTTTTCTCGGCAATTTTACTAACATGTTTGATTTCTAAAAAGCTCAGCGTGTGGAGAAAGTCGTCTTATATCAAAACAAAACACTTGACAAAATCAACAACGTACAAATAACCAGTTTCTTACTGGCGCCTATATTTGTTTTTTTTCTGTTATATTTAACAGTTTACTTGATACTTGCTAGCATTCAGTTCGCTGTTTCGTATTCCTCTTGAACGGCGTAGAATACTGGTTGAGCGAGTCTCCTTGTAATCTAGAGAATAGCCCTGCCGTGGCGTTCCATTAGCGCGTTGTTGTTGACTACCGGAGACAGGTGGGGGTGGAGCTCGGTCCACGTGCGCCGTATCAACTCACAACACTCAGCCACTGCGCCCCAAGACAACGTATAATATACGAAATGCGGTAATGTGCTATAAGCGCGACCTGGAAGTCGAACGGACAACACAGAGTGAGCAGCTGAGAACACTGAGGCAAACATGACAAGGAATCGACCTCCTCTTGTATTCAATCAGAGTCTTAAAGTACGATGACGTAAACGATACAATGTAACGTGAGAAATCTAAATGATGAAACAAGGCGATAAGCTATGAGTGAGGAATATGTACGACGAAGATGACACAATGAGTCTACTTAGCAATTGCGCAGTTTACACGCGATCAGTATTTGGAAGGACCAAAGACTATGACAAAAAATCAATGCGTCCCTGCATCTTACCAGAGTTACAGAGAACAATAACATAATGAAACAATCGATAAGGCAGAAGAGAGTCATGCACAACGACAATAAGATAATGACATAACGATGGAGATGAACGGACCACGACCCGCCTCCTTTCGATGAGCGAATGACGGTAGGCACGACTTTCCTCTCGCCACCCAATCGATCATCGGACATGTGGCGACTGTACCGACGAGACGTTCGCATGCCGCTGGCCTATCGATTGAGTCGACTTTGTAGAGACATATTCTGCACTTTGATATGATTTTCGTGTGTTCATGGAAGTAATAGTAAAATTGCGCTGCCGATGTGAAATATGATTTTATTTTGAATTTAACATTGTTTTAGAAGGGTGTTTTCAAAAAACAGTCAAATAGCACAGTAGAAAGAGATTCAAGCTTTCAAATGCTTACTAACAATCTGATGGAAAGTTCTTGTCCAGTGAAAGTGGTAGTTAAATACAGATATTGAAATAATCAAGTCATTCCATCAAGGAAGAGAGATAAGGTTCTTCAGCTTCTTCGTGTGGTACTTTTGCGTATGGGTGACTTTCATCATGTCCTTATGCTCTCTTACGTTTTATTTTACAGATTGGTTTCTAATCTTATTTTTCACTGTTGACAGATCTTTTGTGATTTGCAAATGTCAGCCACCAAGAGAAAATTATTAAAGGCTAGAATTTTTCGTCACTTTTTCACAATTTCGATGTTAAAGATGATTGTGAGGTCTGAAAAAAGCGAATAATATCTGTTGTCTGTTGAAAATTTGTGTTCTATTGCATTGTAACTTCGACAAAAAAACTTTCACATCAACTGAAACAACAGTACTCACCGAACTTAGCACTGCTGGAGCAGCGAAATCACTTGTATTTGACTGAACATAGAAAATAGCAAAGGTGCATTTTTAGGCAATCAAAAATGGAAACGAGCGTAGAGGCTCCACATGTATCATTACGGTTATGATAAGGATTTGGAAAATGCATAGGAAAGAAGAGAGCACTTTTGCAAAGGAACGAAGCGATTTCACTACCTTGCAAATCATGTGACATCTACATTGACAAGCAAATTTGTCGGCTACAACACATTTATAATAACTCAGGAAAGAATGGTTTAATTACGTCAGCTTAAGTTGCACAGTTCGTTCAATATCGTTTCTTCTAGATCGTCATGTTATTATATCAAATTTGAAGAAGGTTCCGTTTTATTGAGCATTATAACGATTTGCGCGTTCCTCTAGCGCATAACGCCAGATGTGAACAGCATGATGTCCATACAGGTGTGGCTCTTGTTGGAAGATTTGGATATCTCAGTTCTCATACTTAATTTGGAGGGATCTAGAACTTTCTCGTCATACTAAACAGATTTATTCGGTAGGTTATCATAAGTAAATCAAAAGGCGGATGACGTAGGCAGGGCGGATGGCATAGGGAAGGCTGACTTTCGCATTTTTATGACTTTGTGATCCTAGTGGATGTGGATATCTTGGTGACCATTCAAATCTGTGTAACTTATTTGTTTGTGTAATTGTTCTTATGTCCATAATTTCTTACGTTTTGAGCTGCCCATTCATGCTCTACTAAACTCCTTATTCACGTTGTAAAGCCGAATGTTGAGCAGTGATCTCGTATGACATCGTTGCTTTTAGTTGTACAGTTCGTACAAGCTGGTGGATTGAGTGAACGCTACAAATCTTACTCAGCTATCATGGTTTTGCATATAATTATATCTGTCATTAGATTAGTACTCCGATTTTATTATTTGTGCTGCAATAATTAACATAAGCGTTTAATCGCCCGAATTTGAGCTGTACAGTTCGCTCGGCATGAACTTTTTTAGACCATCATGTTTTATAACAAATTTCGAGAAGGTTTTGTTTTCATGAGAAAATACACATTCAGGAGGTGCACGTCACATTGGCTCGTTCGAGCTCTGAAGAAGGCGAAACTGACGTAACATTTGCCACTGATACGACTTCTATTGTAATATTTTGTGCAAATTGAAAGTGTATTAATAAACTCGAGTTTGCTGATTTCAAAGTTACGCAGTTGTTTAACAATACCTAGGTTAAAAGATAGTTCTCCCTAGAAATTACTGAAAAATTATCCTTCAAAAAGCGCTCGAACATCGAGCTGAATGTGTACAGTTTTCGCTATTTCCTTTTCGAAGACACTCTAGTCACAGATTCACTTTTTGAGGTGCAATTAGGATCTTAATGTGTTTTGCCGGGTTCTTCGTCAGGTTTTGTTCCTCATGTACCTGCTGAGTACTCTTATATATTCCCACTTAGTCATTTCACTATTTTCATAAGGGAAGAGATCATTTCAGGGAAAGAAGAAAAATTTGTCAAAGCTTTCGAGAGCTACGTAAAATTTCTCAGAATCCGTGAAAAGATTGGCGTCTTTACTGCTAAATCCCAATATTTACATAGTAGTGGAAAGATAATGGGCAAGGAGAAGGTGCGAGATTTCAAAACACCTACAATCACGGCAGAAAATTCAGGTACGAATACGAATCAAGAGGCGTCACGATAGTCACGACGATAACGAAAGAGTGATGTATTAGGGCTTGCTGTGAGTGTGTACATGAAGGAGATAATTAGCAAAAAGCGTAAAGATATCCTGACAGAGAATGTGATGACAGAGTGCCGATTACAAGTGTGAGAGCCTGAAGCTACCCAGATAATACTGGATCACTGTCCCAAATGCGGATATCGAATCTTTGGGTGATATTCAGCAAAGGACTTGCTTTCTCCAATCTAATCATGTGCTTGTTATATGTAGATCAGTTTCTTCCAAGTCTACAGTGGCATGAATCACCTGTATCACCTGTCGTCCCGTTGATCGTCGAGTGACTCGAGCGGGTACCAGCAACTCTTCCATTTTTCCCTATCGCGTGCAAGAGAAGCCCAGTGGGTCCTCCTTGCTCTAGGAATTCGCTGAGCATCATATCTTTCTTCCATCGCTTTCGTGAAGAAATCGGACCAACGGGTCAGTGGTCTTCCTTTAGAGCGCTTGACGTCCCGAGGAATCCAGTCGGTAACGGCTCTCGTCCATCGGTTGCCGTTGAAGCGCATCACGTGTGCGGCCCAACTTATTTTCGATATCCTGGCGTGTAGAACGGCGTCTCTGATTTTCGATCGTTGACGTAGGTCGGAAGTTCGGATCCTTTGTCTCATTTGCGAAATACGAGATACTCCTAGCATCGAGCTTTCGACTGCGCGTTCGATAACGGCAAGTGATCTTTCATCCTGCTTACGTAGCGACCAGGTTTCTGCTGCATACGTTAGGGCAGGGATAATTGTCGAGTCGAAAAGGTGGGCACGGAGTCGGATGTTCTTTGTCCTCTTCACTACATCTTCGATGCTCTTAAACGTTCCCCAAGCCGCTCGTTTCCTCCTGCTCAACTCTGGGGCTAGGTCGTTCATCATGTTGATTTCACGACCTAGATAGATGTAACTGAAGCATTCGGAAATTGTCGTTCCGTTGAGCGTGAATGGGGCATTAGAAACCCATCCGTTCCTCATGAACATTGTTTTCGTTAGATTCAGTTGAAGACCGATCTTTCCACAGGCGTTGTCGAAATCGGTCAACATTCGTTCTGCTTGGCTGATGTTTGGTGTTATGAGAACGATATCGTCAGCAAAGCGAAGATGGTTTAATTGTCGACCGTCAATTTTCACTCCCATTTCGTCCGATTCTAATGTTCGCATGACGTTTGTAGGGTGGCAGTGAATAGTTTTGGCGATATTGTATCGCCTTGTCGAACCCCTCTTCTTACGTCAATGGTGATATTGTTGTAGAATGGAGATATTCTGGTCGTGAAATCTTTATAAAGCTCACGAAGGATCATTATGTACCGAGTAGGGACGCCCTGGTTATCCAGAGCCTCTATAACCGCTTCTGTTTCCACTGAATCAAAGGCTTTTTTCAGATCGATAAAAGTGAGGCAGAGTGGTTGTTTGTACTCTCGCGAAACTTCAATGAGTCTTGTGATCGTGTGGATGTGGTCCATGGTACTAAATCCTTTTCTGAACCCTGCTTGTTCGCATGGCTGTCCTTCGTCCAGTGTTCTGTCAATCCTGTTCAGGATGACTCGAGTAAAGAGTTTATAGACAACGGACAGCAAGCAGATTGGGCGATAATTGCCTATGTCGTGAAGGTCTCCCTTTTTGAACAACAATACGGTCTTGCTGGTTTTCCATTGAATAGGGACCTTGCATTCTGAGAGGTAGCGAGTGAAGAGCCGAGCCAGGGTGTTGATGAGAACTGGCGGCAGGTTCTTCAGGTGTTCTGGTCTAATCCTGTCTGGATAGGGTGTTGTTCTGTTTTTCACCGACGATATAGCATGTCGGATTTCGGAGGGAAGGACCGGTGGAACGACATATTCGTCCTCTTTCAATTTATATGACGGTAAGAGAACATGGCTAGCGAAGAGATCCGAGTAGTACTGGTGGATGATTTTCTCCATAGCCCTTCTGGAAGCTGTAAAACCTTATTGCGATAACCTGCAATTTTTTCTTGATGAGCAGAAACATGAGATTGTTGCGTACAAATTATCTGATCATCTGAATTCTCTGCCAACTTCGTCTTTTTCAGAGCCAAAAAAATTAGGATGCTTACAGTCTAGTATAGAAAAAGCGAAAAAATCAAAAACTCATTGAACTTCTTGGCTCAAAAAACATATTGAATAAAAGGAATGAAATAGAGAAGGATTCTCTCTTCAACGGCAATATTTTTGTACTGGGAAATGCTCAATCTATCGTCCATCTTGTTGAATTGTCGAAGCTGTTTACACAGCTCACCTAACGACATACCACTGCAATTGCAGTTCCGCGGAAATATCATGCTTTTCTTGGAGGTGGAAAAGTAGTAGAACTTTCTTCGCCGAGTATAAAATGCTATAAGAATATGGAGTTCTTAGAAAATAAGATATAATACAGTGCGGGCCCGAGTCCGTAAGTGAACATGAGAGCCCATTAGCGAGTGCTGGTATGATGTGCTTTTTGACCTCCTCGATGGATAAACTTTGCTCCAAGAAGACACCCATCTACGGTTTTATGATAAAGAGCCTTGTGTGGGATAGGTTAAGAAGTCAAGTAATAAAAAGGTGAACTTATGGCTATTGTTCCTCCTGGATAACTGCTACTTTCTCTTTAGGTACACTTAATTCACTGAAAATTACTGGACGTTTAGTATTCTATTTGTGGACAATTAGCTCAATCACACAGCTGACACGCCACCTAAACAAACGGCGGCTATTCCACAATAGTTCTTGTTTCTTTATTGTCATGAGCTTCTCACATTGACTGCTTACTTCTAGCTATAACATCTATCCTTTCTCAATTAGAATTACTTTAATCTTAGCTTGGAACTGCCACATCGCTCGTCATGAACTTTTTTGTAAACTGTCCCATTGCTTTCCCACAACTTTTCCCTTGATGCGATAGCACCTCACGCGAACTTTCACTGCAAGACATTTTATTCCTCTCCACCAAAGTGTCCACTTGTAGCTTTGAATGCTCGGAACTTTCTTTCCCATCGGTTGCTCGCCTGTAACTCTTTGTGTTATCTCTTAGTGCAGCTTTATCAGACTGAGCCTTCGTCTTCGGTCTTGACAAAACCATGGCCCTACTATGTAAAGCAGGTAGTTAGGTACTTCCATAGTTTTACTACTCCAATGTTCCAGTTATTCATCCAACTTCGTTTGTACCCATTTCCTCAATTAAATATCGTCATATTGCCTGTGAAGGATTGTGATTATTTCTACAAATGGCTAAAACCCAAAAGTGAGTTGTTCCGTGATTACGTGAAACGCCCCACGTGGCAAACTTGTACAAAATGGAGCATTCTACTTCGAGTTCGTATTTATTGATTGCTAAGTACTAACCCGAAACTGAACACTTTACTGCACCAGTCAAATAGAACTAGAATATAATTGTAACAGCAAGCGCATCGAAGGTACCTACAGTAGAACCATTTAAACCAAGTTACGTCGTTAAAACGTTGCTTAGCTAGTTAGTGTTCCCTTCAGCTTCGTTATCACCTTTGCCTTCACTTTCTCAAAATCAGAGCTATGCTTTGGCTTCTTTTTTGTTATCGTCTCTGATAGAACTACTACTTACAAATTAACAAAACCTCCAAGTTACGGCGAACAGTACATTCCATTGCGAGTTTGGACGGTTGCTAATGCACACGGACGACGGCCTTAATAGTTTGAAGCAACCACGATCAACCTCTAACGGACGGCTATAGAAATCTATGCGCGCAGAGCGAAATGCGCGAGTTTCGTTGTTTGATTAAGGTTTTTTCTTCATTTAGCAAAAATTTTTGGAATTCTTGCATAGGTGTGATAGAAGAAAACTTTCTCTACTCGCCCATATGCTTTTGGTTCAGTTATACGAGTCTTCTGTAGAGAAAAACTTTCTTTTACTACGCAGTCGTACTGAATTTGGTATTCAATCATTCGTATTGCATTGCAAAAAGTGGATTGCAACGAAAATCTTTAGTTTTGATCTTCTTTAGTAGTATACAAGACCTAAGAGTCATCGTAGCAGATAAAAATTTGGGAACAGCTGCTAATTTATCAAAAATGATTATGCACGCTGTATTTGATACGTGTTCATCGAAAACTCTCACTGCAACTAAGTTTACATCAATCATTCGCTCATTTCCAAATGTTCAGAGTTGGCGCAAGTAGAAAAGGTTTAGTGCTAATGGATGCTGGTGCAATTCTAAGCGGGAAGCAACAACCGTGTCTGAACAAAAGGCTTAGAACGCCGGCATTATGCGAACTATCGGTCAGAAGTAGTGTCTCTAGACTCTCTGCCGGCACTTTTCCTCTATCCTCACCCATAAAGGTACTTGCTGATTCTGTATAAGGTTTTAGTGATAATTAGACAACTTGAACATTGAAAACCTGAAGGGTCTGTTTTGTTTTTCAAATGGTTTTCACATTATACTGTAAGGTGAAGTAAAAATTTTGGCACTTAGAAGTTACACGGTGACCAATATCAAGCCGATCTCATTCGCTGGACAGAAATTTTCACAGAAGTGTTGACAACCATTCGATAGCACAAATCTCTCGCTACAACTCCACGTCACTTGTTTACAAAATTTTTCTATAACGCACTAGCATCCAGAATAGAATTTTGCCTCTCACTCGCTTTACGTCTTCATTTTTAACACGTACATATATCGTTGGAAGCACGAAAAGCATATTAGCATGTAGACAATTTTCGGTAGCATCAGAGCCTACGTCTCTATCTAAAGTTTCTGCCGACGCAGTGGTGAAGAAATGCCTATTTAGATAACAATACTTCAAACACGATCGGTTGCTCCTTCCCATCCTTCCGCTTTGTGAGTTGGGCGGTAAGCAAAGTAGCTGAAAAGGTTCCTAGTTGAGTAAAATGTGAAGGGAAGCCACAGTGAAGACTTATTAGTAGGATTATTGCCTGATCTGCCGCACTATGCGTCAAAACGGTGGAGACTGTAGTTACTTCGTTGAAAATATTTTTTATCGCATCGATAAAAACTCTAGATAGAAACGTAGATTTTGCTACTACTAAAAATTTCCTACACGCTAATACGCTATTCATGCTTCCGCGGTTTATTCTCGTGACAAAAAAGAAGAGAAAGGCGAGAAAGAAGCAAAATTTCATTCTGGATGCTACAAGCTAGAAAAATGGGTTCCTAAAAACCGATGACAGTTAGTTGTAGCAAGAGATTTACGTTTTCTAACCAATGCTAACACTCTTGTGAAAAATTCTTATCATGCAAAGGAGGTCGGCTTAAAAATATGTCGTCGTAAAACATATGAGTGCTCATTTTTATCACACTCAAGCGGCTTTCACCGAACATAGGTTTTCATTCAGAATTTCAATAACCATTCGGGAGCACAAATTCAATGATCTCAATGATAAACTTCGTTTTTGAGAAGAACGTTTCATTACGTTGCTACAGCTAAAAGAATACTGAGTTTCACACTCGGCGACGTGTAGACGGCGTAGCGCAATTAACACGTGACGTGCCGTGAGCGGCGAATGTGAAACTCAGTATCAGTTCAGGACTAAAGTAGCACTAAAACGTTTTTCTCCAAAGCGCCGCATGTGAAATACAACCTCAATTTTAGTGTTGCAGTGCAATAAGGAAATTTTTTGGAACACTAAGAACACTATGAAATTTAACTAGATTTTGTTATCGAAGTGATGCCAAATTTTTTAAGGAAAAGCTTTCTTCATCTGAAGATGTTTAAGTGTTGAATAACATATTCTTTTTACTGTTGCAGTGCTGTATAAGGACCTTTTAAAAAACAAAGCGCTCCTTTCAGATATTCCAGATTTGCACTATCGAATAATTACTGAAATGTTTAGAGAGAGCGGCGAATACGATTTTTTTGAATATGAGTGATGACAAGGAAGTCCGTATCATGCGCAATGATGAACGTGCGCTCTTCCTACACTTACTCGAGCTTCATATTAGAAGTACTTCCAAGGACCTCTATTAGAAAAGTTTAGCTGCATAAGATGTGTTTTCAAGAGAATTCTCGCAAGATAGCGATACAAATGCACAGTAGGGGTTGGAAGTTTGTTTATTTTCTTGAGGACGTGATATTACCGCTGAATAATGGAAGATTTAAAGAGAAGTAATGGCTCTCTACATCAGATACCTTGTAAAATGCTCATTCGTGATATTTTTCATTATTTGTATAGCGATAAAATACCTCTGACCTATGAACTTCCCTTATAATAACCACTAAACTACCTATGCGGCGGGGTAACATTCTAGGCGTGAAATGTGATCTTTTTTCGCCCTTACAGTTAGTGATAACCTTTTGAAAAACCAATGTATCACCAATGTCCTCAAGATATGTGCTATCTGTTGACTAAAAAACTTCGGTAAAGAGCCATGTCGAAGCCCCAGCCGAGCAAATAAAGAAAATCAAGCGTAAAACATAATTTCATTTTCGCTCTTGCAATATAATAAAAAGTCTTTTTTCAAAGCTGAACAAATCATTGAAATCGCAGAGATTTAAGCTTTCAAATGATTACTCAATGTCTACTAATGATTACTTAACGTCTAAAATGATTTCTTCTTTTTTTTAAATGATTTTTTATAGTCTAAAAAACTTTTATGCAGCGAGAAAGGCCTTTAAATATTCGTGTACCTCAGCTGCTACACGTCGTCTGTTAGGGGTTAATATGAAATATCTTATATCAATCATTTACTCACGACAAGTGGCATTTTAATCCGGTATCTTCTCTTCCAAGGTAATGATTTACAATTCAACTTTGTAAATAACTCATTATGCATTAGAATGATGGAAAACATCCTATCGGACAACGATGATCGCTGCCGCGGCCTGATACTAAACAAGATTCTGACAAGAAACATGAAATTGCGAAACATATAAGTGGCAAGGGTAGATGAATAAGCAGTTATACAGAGTTTGTAGGCTAGCAGACTGGCTTACAACGCCAGACTATATCAGAAAGCTCAATCTACGAATCATGAAAAGATGCGAGAGTTAGCTTTTCTTGCGTCATTCGCCCCATTTTGACTCACTTTTGATAACCTACCGAATAAAGTTATATAGTCTGCCAAGAAAGCTTTGGAACCCTTCAGATTTAATATTGACACCAAAGTCCAAATCCTCTCAGAACCATAAAATCATAAAAAGATGCAAAAATTATCTTTTCCCATGTCATCCATCCTCTTTTGATATAGCAGAGGAAATCTAGAGCAGAATTGCGTTGTTTGAATTGATTTAGCCATGTGAGATCTCACTAGTTGCTTCTGTGCCGAACTGTTTGTATTGAATTATCATTTATTTCTACAACAACACTACATCACCACCAATAGTGTACATAGTAGGATTACAGATAGCGTAGACAGCGGAATAACAATTAAGCGTTTTACAAGCTGAAGAGAGTCCTAAAATTGAATTTCCGATTGTTTATAATCATTTCTTTGAGGGGTAGAGGTTCAAAATCAGAATTAGAAAAGATACATTCATCAATAGTCCACGTGAGAAGTACATTTATCAAAATAGGCCCAGGTTACTTAAGTAATTCATAAATGCAAAGGAGGGTTATTCGTGGTATGACAGTCAGAAGACTATTTAAGCAATTACAGTAAACTATAGCTAAAGTGCACCGGAAGTTCACCGTTTCTAGGCACAAACACAGAGTTCCGAGAGCAGAATATATGAAAATACCTGATTGTGGAGTAGAATTATTGATTAACTTCTGGGAAGAGGTAGACAACAGTCGTCATGCTGTGTAGAATGTTGTCTACATTTGGTCAACTTTTCATGGGAAAGTTTAGAACTCTTGAATTCAATATGGACACTAAAGTTATCCAAATACTCCAAGGAGAGCTACACCTGTATGGAGGTGTTTGGCGGACTGGAATGTGGGCAACCTAATTTTTCATGCTCTGAAAAAGGTAAAACTGCCTAGACGTGCGGCGTTCAAATAAAAATTGTTATAGAACGCAGCATTTGACTCAAGTAGAAAATGGGGAATCAAAACTGATAATTCCAAAAGATTCCAACTTGGGGTGGTCTTGGAATTTTCTACTGGAACGTAGCGCCTTTATCTCCAGCACGCCAAAAGTGAAAAGTGCAATAGGTGTGTGGTTTGTGTATTAAGATTTGAGATAACAACAACATCGGTTAGAGAGAGTATTCAATCTGATACGATTTAATCTTTTTCGTTACGACACTATCTACTAGATTTTACGATATCCACTGTTGATAGTGAGGCTTCTAAGACTGTGAGTTATTATCGATTATCCTGGTAGTTACGCATATTTCGAGAATCGATCATTCAACACGTTTCGTTGTAATATTATAGATCCCAATGCTTTTCATAAATGTTCATGTGGATCCAGCCCTAGCGCAAAAGTCTCCAGTTATAAACTCAAAAAAATTAATGATTTTCTCAGTGGAACTGCTCGAAATTCATATGGAACACGCCGACTTTCTCTCAGTCATGACCCGTACATAAGCACTGAAAATACTTAAAGTTGATATTGATATGCAGTTTTGAACGTCAGCGCGATTGAGGATGGGATTGACTAGCAGCTTAAATGATCGATGCTCGTGGTAGGATTCATTATGAAAAGATGCATTACTGAACAGTTAAGATTTGTGCATTGTAGGGTACGTCTAAGCAATACATTGTACTCGTCCGGTATACATGATAAGACGATGAATTATCAATGTTAATCAAGAAATCTCACCAAGCGGGCGACTTTATGCGGGAATAAACGATCATGGTGGCTACTAGCTAGGCTAAGAATTGTTCAGTTGAAGACGGCTCCATCGAAAGTGACACTGTCACTCCTCAGACGTGCTGCACTAGAAGTAAATTTAATATGTCATACGGCATCAATCGGAAAACATTAAAACTTTCATCCCACATGTCTTTTTCGCATCTTGTGTAAGGCGGTAAAAGATCGCGCATCTCGCTGTATTGTTCAATAACACCGAAAACCTCTCAAAATTTGTTATAATAGAATGACGATCTAGAATAATCGATGCAGTCTATTTAAGATATTTAGTTGAGTACCTGACTATGAATTTCCCAGGGGCACAAAAGTTTGCCACTCAACAGTTTATCAGTGAAAAAGATACCGCCAACATCGAGACCTTAAAT
>JAHQIW010007039.1:0-132446 GCA_019055375.1 Parelaphostrongylus tenuis | reverse complement strand
CGGCTTGGGAAACGTCCAAGGGCATCGAAGATGTAGTGAAGAGGACAAAGAACATCCGGCTCCTTGTCCACCTTTTCGACTCAACAATTATCCCTGTCCTAACCTATGCAGCAGAAACCTGGTCGCTACGTAAGCAGGATGAAAGATCACTTGGCGTTATCGAAAGCGCAGTCGAAACATCGATGCTAGAAGTCTTTTGTAGCTCTGAACTGAGGGAAAAGGTTCGAAGTTCCGACCTACGTCAACGACCGAAGATCAAAGACGCCGCTGTACACACCAGTATATCAAAAATAATGTGGGCCGGACACGTTATGTGCTTCAACGACAACCGATGTACGAAAGCCGTTACCAACTGAATTCATCAGGACATCAAGCGCACTACAGGAAGATCACCGACCCGTTGGTCCAGTTTCCTCATGAAAGCTATAGAAAATAGATTTGATGCTTAGCGAATTCCTAGAGCGCGGTGGATCCAGTGGGCTACTCTTGCACGCGATGGAGAAAATTAGAAGTGTTGCGAATACCCGCTCGAGCCACTTGACGATCAACAGGACGACAGGTAATACAGGTGATACTCTTAGAGAAGTTTCTCTAAAGATAAAAGCCTTTTGGTGGCTTTCCAACTCTCGGTTTTGATAGCCCCAAAATGAATATATTGTATGAGGTGGTTCGGGGAAGTTGTCAATGACAGTGTCTTTATAAGAGCTATCCTCAGTGTACCATAAGAATTCAATTCCACACTACGACCATCCTGAATAATATAGAGATATCAATTCGAAGATTCAATAAGATGTGAATCTACTTCTGTGTTGCGCGACGAATTACTATTCGAGATTTTGCGCCAAAAATGCTAAACCATTGTGACTTGCAAACGAATATCAAGGTTGCCACAGTCTACTGTAATCTGGTTCATTTAAAAAAGATTTCACTCTCCTAGAAGTTTCGATCTTCAAAAAATTTTGTAGATTGTTAAAGATTGAACTGATATCAAGCCGTTCGTAGTACTTTCGGCCTTGTGGCAGACAGTGCATCTAAATTTGTTATTAGAATCATTAATCTAGTTATTATCTATTAGAGTCTATGGTAAAGCATTTTTAGGCAAGTCTCAAGCCGTTTTATTGAATAAACGGTTTTTATGGAGATTATACGACATGAGTTTTCGAATTATGAGCTATATCTAGTACAGAACAACAACAAAGTTCTTTGACAAGGATTTTCTAGCAATCGACCAGGTCTCTTTTGATCTTCACATGATGCATCGAGTAGACTGTGTGGATTTTGGTATTAACATCTTGATTATGTGACCATGTTCAAGCTAAAAAAATTCGAATTACCTTGCAAGTCGTTCACAATCATGTCGGTTTATGACGCGAAAGTAAGCGCAGCCAATCAGACATGACTCTATGACTTCTTCCAAGACTCGCTACATTAGCTGATACACTGTTTACTCCCAGTAATGTTGAGCGATGTGCTAAAGTTTGACGTCAAACGGAACTCGAACCCACATTTCATTCCTTCCGGGGCTCGTGCCTAACTAATTACACTGCCCACTCCTGTTCTGCCATTACTCTTTCTATTCTACAACACATCGATCTGTCAACATGCAATTGCCAATTATTTGGCCTGTTATTGGAAACATGTATGATCGAACCGAATTTTTCTTGACAACGTAATTTGTCTCTTATGTGCACTTATACAGTGCCAGACACCTGTTTCGCTCCTGCAGCCTCGTCAGTCACACGGTACCTTCTAGATCACTGAGTTCCATACACCATGCAATCGACACTCACTCACTTTGGATGAAGGACAAGGTGATTGTTTCACTGGACGCCGAGTGTGAAAAGTTCGTTGTCTCTTTTTCTGTACAGGGAAAGAGGAACGTTCATTGTTTTCATCAAGCTTATTCATTTGAAACTTCTAGGGATCAAGTTGCAACGAGTGACATGATATTGAATATGTATATATTTAGTAGTAATAGCAGCGGTAGTTATAGTAGCCACAATGAACGCTTTCATAACCGTCCACATCAGCTGAGCTCATTTATGGGCTTTTACTAGATGCAAATACATTTACATTATGCTGGTATCTCTGATATGTCTTCAAATGTTAGGAAATATTATTCATCATTTTTCTGTGGTCATTCAGAGTATAGTCAGTTAGATAGTTCATCACCGTGCAAAGAGATTGATTTACCCCTCTATCACTTGAAAATCTCACCTCTAATATTTACTTATAAGAAATGAAAATATAAGTGGTCACCTCTTTCATTTACATATGTGATTGAGATGAAGAACATGAAAGTAACTATTCAAAAAATTTCACACCTGCGTGGAGAGCACATAGCATGCTTGCCGTATACTTATTCATTTCGCTCCTTGTTGGCAGTTAGATGTTAGCAAAGCATTTGTTGCTGTTGAGCTTCAACAGGAAATTCAACAGGAAAAAGAGATGAACAAATATTCTGAGTTGTTGAATAGTCAGTCAGAGTACATAAGTTCACCAGTGAAAAGCCTAGAGCAAATTGGCTTCCATATTTAAACGTTCATGTCAACCTATTCAAGAACTCCTTCAGCACAAACTGTTACCGCAAGCCAAGCAACAAAAACATTCTGGTTCACTACCTATCTTCTCATCCGTCGCACAGAAAATGTGCACTGGTGAAGAACATGCTTCGAACAGCTGTTAGCGTGTGCACAGGAAAATAACAAAAGGTAGAGTTCCTAAGCTTGGCGCTAAAAATTGCCATTTCTAATGGCTACAACACGTTAGGATCTCCTCAAGTTAGAATTAGAGGAAATTTGACGCTCCCAAACGGAGGACCTAATGAGGATAAAGTTCCATGTTCTGCCCTTTATTTTTAATGAAGTAAGTGCAGCTATTAAACGCTGCTTATAAAGAGCAGGCTTAGGTAATTCGGTAGCAGTAGTCAAGGTACCATCAAATACGCTGAAGTACCAATTAGTCCGCAACTGGCTGTATGACTGGCTTTATGAAACAAAAAACCGCAGTTTGCTCAAACTGCAGAGGAGGCGATTGTATGAGATCTGATACAATTTACCTAATCTCTTAAGGGGCATGAGGGGATGATTACTTTGGCAAAACGGGTAGACCACTGGGCATCCGTGTAAAAGAGCACCGACCTGGGATACATAACTCCAACCCAAAAGCCCCTCTAGACATGCATAAGAAACAAAAACACTAAAGGGCAGATTTTGACGTCAAATTCGCTGTCCTTGCAGAGGGATCAAAAACATCTGTACGCAAGGCTTTGGAAGCGTTAAGGATACATAGTGAATACCCAAAAATGAACCGCAGAGAGTAATGCCTCGTAATAACGCGTGACCTCGCACTATACCTCAGGCTAATCTTCCCGGCCTGAGCCAGGCACAGCCTCACTTACGCACTGACTCTGAAATTTTTCAATGAAGTTCTTACTATGCGATCCAAAATTCGTTTCTTATATTTTCTGCGGAGGTCATGGAGGTTTTTGACCAAATGATTTGCGGCGGCAACTCACCTCAGGCTCACAAGGGAAATCATCTGCGGGTCCAAAGAATGCTTTCTAATTCTGTAGTCTACGTAATGAACAACGCAAGTCTCAACACGACAGCCTTCAAGCTATCACGTTCCACACCATTAATCAAATCACCAAGGGAGCCATAAATTGTGTCCGCTTACTTACGTGTCAACAAATCTGGCCTCTATCGTTCTTAATAAGCTGGAAAAAAAATTAAAGCATGTCGCAGAAATGATCACCACAAATCTTATAAACCAAAAATAGAACAGGACAAGTACAAGTGGAATGCTGCGATGACGTAACTCTGTTGAAGGTCAAACCATTGCAGTCAAGCTAGGACGGTTGGAATACATCCAAACATTCGGTAATCTAGAGCAAAAGTCGTTAAAAGAAGAAGGGAGTCTCGATAACTATATAGAAAGAGCAGATTCATTGATGGAAGATGAGTCAGAATTCCTGAGACTTTCAAAAGCCAGTATAAGAAGCCACAGTAAAGAGCCATTAATCAAAAAACAAAGCACTGGTGCTTCAACTTTGAATACACCGCTCATTTCTAAACTAAAGTTCATTGGAGAAATATAGGTATAGGAGGCATTTTAGGAAGCGTTTAAACGTGCAATTCATCCACGTGATATAACGATTAATCTAAAGTGACCTACTCACTAGACGATCTCGAATGTAAACCAGAAATATTTGTGAAGCAATACGAAATCTCATGAGAGTCAAGTTGGTTATATCCCCTTACAGGACAGGTACAGTAACAGGGCTTTGGTGGACCAACTACCAAACCAATTGCGCACGACATGAGCAAGGAGCGAGCGATTAGAAGACCAAGAAATATTGTACGAATCTCTTTTTGATGGTTAGTCAACTAGGCCATGAAGGAGAAGCGGTCGACAGCACATACTTGCAGCAACAACTTCTCGGAAAGTTTTCCAAAGACACACTTGGGTTAAAGTGGTCAACAATGAAGGTTAAAAACATGCACGACGGACGAGTTTTCAACGATCATAGGCAAATGAATAACTAAGGAACTCAAAATTGGATAAAAATCGGACCAACTTGTCGGCTACAGAACAGAAAGCAAAAAATTCCAAAGAAAAAGCTCCAACTAGCTCACACAATCCGACGCAAATCATTCGTAAACGGAAGATAGCTATGTTTTTATTGCGATACGGTGGGACATTGGCAAAGTGAGTGCCCGAAAATACGATTTCAAATAGAAAAAGTTCATTTCCTATAAAGGTATAGTCTATGCAACAGATGCGGATCGAAGAGCAACAGGGGAGCCAGTCCTAAAGAGATCACTAAATTATCAGTAACTCCTCAAAGCAAGAATTGGCTATTGCATTTGAAAACCAACACTATAGGTGCTGGACAAGAACGACAAGACTGTATAGTGCTAGCAGCTGAGGAGCATGTAACCAGTGAGCAAGTCTCAGTTGGGGGAGCGTGTGTTTAATCAAGACACTTAATAATAAGAACAGATAGAAGTAACGCCATGTACGGGTTCAGATCGATCATTCATCACAAAGGAATTTGCTCAACGTCTCCAATTGCACACTGTCAATTTATTTATATTCTTCTAAACTTCTCATTCACGTAATAAATTCGAACGTTGAGTTATGACCTTGTACAATGTCAGTCAAGCTTGTACATTAATCCAGTGGTACAAATCGTTCGCACTGATCATGGCTTTATAAAATAATTCCTGTATGCACGTACATTACTGTCTCGGTGTTGTTATTGTTATATTAACTTGCCTAAGGTTTGATTACCCAAGTTTGATCAGTAAGAAATACTCAAAGCACGTTTCTTTCAGAGAGCTTAAGCAGAATGGAGATAACGGAAAAATACCCTAAATTGAATAAAAGAACAGATCATGCCGAACGGTAACTAGGGAAGGAAAAATTTCCAAACATCTCCTTTGGTAACTAGGTGAATGAGAATAGGAAATTTCACCTATTCAAGCACAAGTGACAAATTTTTCGTGGGCTGACTGATATTTCTACGAGCATCTATACAGTAGAACTGAAGATAGAGACTCGATTCCTGCAAAGCCGTGGATTTTTACAGGATTAAATGAAAAGTCACGAACGATCTACGCAAAGATTGAGTAGATACCAATGACGTATTTTACCTCTAACTAAAGAAGCCAACTACAGTTGGAATATGTCTGTTCAAAACTCATTTTTGAAAACAGGTACCAAATATGAAGCAAAACAATACATTAGATGAAAGCTTAATTATGGATGGTGAATGGATAATGAAAGGACAATGAAACGAGTTAATAACATAAAATGACCATTTGAGAGCAAGGAAAACCAGAAGCAAAGAAAACATCATACACGCACTCGATGGTAATACGAGTAAAATGCGGGTTTAACCATCGCTAAGCATAAAGTACGAATTCAACTCCCGCGTGGTGTCAAGTTTTTGCACATCACTCAACTTTCTCAGATGCATATTTACAACATCATAGTACTGTGAAATCCTTGCAATATCATAACAGTGTAGATGTACAATTACAACATCGCAAAACTGTAGATGCATTTGCGTAGCATCACAGCAGAGCAGATACATAATTAGACTGTCATAAACTGTAGATGCATTTTTATATCATCATACAGTGCAGACGTATAATCACAACATCATAACACTCTAGGTATATTTCCACAACGCAGCGTAAATGTATGATTAGAGCATCATTTAACTATAGATATGTAGTCATAACATCTTGGTAGTGTCAGCTTAGATGCACTGCCAATAAGGAGCAACCAAGACACTGTTTATAGAGAAAAGAAATACGTCAAACAGAAAATCCACGATTATGAAGAAGACATTTTGGATAAGATTCCGTGTAAGTGCAAATATAAAAAAGTGGCACAACAACTCACGGTTGGACCGTCGTTTCGATTAATGAATTGTATTCACTACTCACACGTACTACATACCACGAAACCAATACACAACCTAGGCACCCCATTTACGCATCTTTACCTCCAACCGTAATTAGTGGCGAATGATACTAGCATTTCCGTAAATCTCTACCCACACCTATCTGTGACCGAATCAATGCAGGCCAACACTGCCCCGACGTAAGAATTGCTGCGCGGTTCTTGGCGTTTTCTTGGAACTCTGAAATGCGATATAAACTAAGCAAATTCTATGTTAACTCAAACAATCATCCAAATGCAATAAAAGAAAGTATAGGAATACCGGAAGGAACGCTTCTCATGAATTCCTTCTTCTCATATGCCCCGGTGAAGTCGATGGTGGAACAGTGGATGCCTGATTCAGCTGATTTCGAGCTCAAGGCAGACTAATCCATACATGTTGTCAGAGAATTCCGATCAGTAGCTTACGGTGTCTGTTGGGCGGCCGCATTGCCGGAACAGCCGCTGAGGGTCTAGAATTTATAGATGAGCAAAAATCCATTTGAAATTACAACGAACTTTGCCTAGATTAAGATACATCAAAATATTTGCTCTGTAGCCATTCGTGTATCACATCAGACAGTAGTAAAAATCATGAAACTTAACATGAAGAGCACACAATAAAACTGTCCGGCTTTATAAGTGGTTCGAGGTGGCCGTGCGCATTGCGAATCACACTACGATTTCCATTACTAGGCTGGAGTTTTTCTCAGCTCTGAAGAAATATTGTAATGAGCTGCGCAAAAAAAGTTACAATGTAGACTTTTACTTTTTGATGAATTTCATCTGAACAATAACTAAAATTCTCCACGACGATTGGAAATTAGAAAACAATAAATAGCTGGTCAAAAATGATTACACATTTTGCATGAATCACTGATGTACTTTAGTAGTTGGAAATTTTGTAGAATTGTAGAACATATTTGCTTCTGTCGCCCTATGAGTCTTTATTTACTGCAAAACCACAGCTACTTTACAATAAACATTATTCGCCAATGCAACTTTTGTCAGTGAACACGCCATTTGATTTCACGCACTCTTCATATTCTTTAGTTGATTGCTCTGAAGAAAATTTTCCCGTACTTCCCTCAAGTCCAGTCTCTCAAAACAACTTCAATGCGGCCACGCGGAGGTGGTTGTGAACGACCACCAGAAAACCACAGTCTTGGTCCGCCCAGTTGCTTTCCATTGATATCCCTCCACGTTAACCGCCTGTACTTAGACATAATTGAATTCCATGAATTATTCATAGTTCATATACGCGAAGAGAATTCTAATACATTTGTGTCTGAACAACTTAGCACAAAAAGCCACAGACGTTTTTGGGAAAGCTAGTAAGTACTGCTTATCTCTCGCTTGTTCATTTCTGTGAGTCGCCCTTCATTATCGCGCTGGGGGAAGGGGGGGGGGGGGGGGGGCGTCATCGAAGGCGGTAGTATGAGGAGGTGGAGAGTCTATGTGATCTGCTGCAGCTCCAAAAAAGGGGTACCATCTAAACAGCCAATATAGCATTGCATCATGCTTTGCATGATTAAGAGAATTTCGATGAAGAGATAATTTATGATTGGCTAAGGCGGATATCGTCGCCCACAATCTTACAGTACTATTAATTACAATGAAATGTGTTTGAGGAGACGTAAGGGGCAAATGCAAGAAAAAATTGTCTACCACAAAATGTACAAGTCCGGCATTTGAGAGTCTATTGTAGAATGAAAAAACATTTAGGGAGATAGGATTAATGGTCAGAGAGAAAGGTTAATGTTGCTCCCGCGAGTTAGGCTAAGAGAATATGCCTTAACAATTAAGAATATGCTCACTTTTGGAGAATGTCGTTTTCTTATTGAGAATATGAGTTGTTAAGCACGTCCGTTCCCCTTACTAGAACTTGCAAAATAAATCTCCTCAGTGGAATGCTATCTTTTCGTGATGATGAAGTGTTTCGACGACCGCAGTATACTACAAAAGTGCCAACAAAACACACCGTGAAAGGTCAGTTACGTAAAAACTACTTGGAAGCTAGGCGCACTTTTTCTCCTTGCTGATACTTCGTACGAAGGAGGCCTTTCAAAAATTAGCATCGTACTAAGATCATCATTACACATAGACCAGAAAGGGCCACTTTTTGCTTGCGAAAAGCATGAATTCAGTTCAAGAGGAATAGATAGTTCACCGATGCTGTATAGACAAAGGTAAAAAATCTACAACATCAGCGAGAAGTTTCAAAAATTTGGTTGAAAAGAAAGCAATTTTTCTACTGAAGTACTCCACCTAATGCCGAATACGAATCCTATCAAGGGTCACCCGACTAAATACACAAAAAATTTTCTCCCATAAGTCAAAAAGGTTGTACAATGCAGCAAATGTACTTTCAAACTGTCCTCTAGTGAACTTCGTCGAAAGAAATGAGGAAGAAGAGTTGGAATTCTATTGTGATCTCAAGACCGCAGTTCTCATATTGAAAAAAAATTTTTCCATATTCAAGCGATTAACTGTCAGAAATAAGCTTATAGTTCTTTCACAGATAGTCTCCCTTTTATTAGGTAAAAATGTTTAATAGAATCAATATTTCATTATATAAATGCCACGAAAACTCACTGTGAAGGTTGAAACGTAGCCTATTTACACAGAAAGCAAGAAGTTATCTTCCTTTGTTAGTATAGCATGCTATGAAAGTTTGTTTTCTGAACGAGATCGGTATTAAGGCTGGTTTCAAAATAAAAAATTTCTCAAATTATCAAATTGCTACGAAAACATGGATGAAATAAAAAAACCTTGCTTTGAAAGTTAGAATTAAGTTCCTTACTGCAAGAATGTGTCTATTACATGAAAACTAAATGCGTTTTTTAATGCATGGTCAGTTTTTTGACTAAAATTCCTTCATAGTAGTTTCTTCATTATATCTTTCGTTTTTCTACCGCTAAGGTGCCTATAACGCACTTTTCTATTAGACAGCGACAAATCAGTACCCGACCTTATTCGTCGTACAAGAAATTTTTCTTAGAGCTGTTAGCTAACATTGGAAAACATGAATCCCTGGTTAGAACGGTGTCGCTTTTCTAAACCTTCTTCTATAACTCCGTGAAATTCAAAATAAAATTATGCTTCACACGATCGCCCATTTTCTATTTATTGTATCGCTTATGTTTCGTTGGACAAAACTCTTCTCCAGAGTGCTAGTACTCCCTCGATAACACAAGTCTCGAAGAATTCAAGAAAGTACTAGCACTTTAGGAAAGCTCCTTCGATTGTGCTGTAGGAGAAAGAAAACATTTGTGCTCCAAACCTTGGTGAACAGAGCTCTTTCTTTAAACTATAAGTAATTATTCGATAGCTAACTTTCAGAACGCTATGTTTATTTTCTGAGAAAGACTGCTTCACTGCAGTGTAGTAGGCACAATAAAGTCGAGTTTCATATACACGGCGAGCTTGTTTATCGGCTAATCTACGCATTGGAGGCGCCCCAGTCAATCTCAAGCCTCAAGGAGGCCTCAAGCGTTAGAGATGTGGAATGCGACTTGTTATTCAACAGAGGATTTTTCTAAGTATCAAAAAAACTCCAGACGAAACGATTGACTCAGATATTACAAAATTTTCTCCTCCGCTTCCTTGCTTTTCGGGCTTCCAGCGAGTTATATGCGTGATAAGCATGAAGGCGCGCGTCGGGTGCGAAACACAACTTTATTATGGATTCTACAGCGTTATAGAAAGGCTTTTTTAAGAATCCAGCAATACATGGCGCTAGCCAGAAATCTAAGCTTTTGTATGACTGCTAACACTCCGGAGAAAAATTCTTGTCCACTGAATGGGGTCGAATTTTCATTTGTCTGCTTATAAGAGAGAAAAAACCCCTATAACATATAGATGTCACCTGCCATTAGCAAGAATCTATAAGCAGTGCGCTGCTGCCTGACAACTTTGGATATGTAATATAATCTTCTTTCACTCTAACGGTGTTCTATAGAAGCTTTCTTGAGAAAAAGTTTTGGCTATAAGTGTTGAGATCTAAACTATCGAATAGCTACGAATACTCCTGCAAAGAACCATTCATAGACCCCAGCCAAGCAAACAACCAACCGAATGTGAAACATAATTTTTTTTAATGCCACAGCGCAGCGTAAAGACTCACTATAAGCTTAGCATATTATTGAAATTACCAAGATTTAAGCTTTCAATATGTTTATGAAGTCCAAGAAAAGATAACTGCATGTAGAAAAGGTTTTACAAACAATCACGTACCAGCTCAAAATGACGTTGCCCCCAACGGGTTGATGACAATCAAAGTTGACCAAATTCATTTAAGATAAACAAATTCTCTAAAACCAAATCCATGAGAAAAGTATATAACGCTTTTGAGACTTTGTAAAATAGCTGGTTTGTCAAATTGAAAATCTCTAGAAATAGGCGGAGCCAGAGAATAGAAGTTTAGGAAACAAATGGTCTGTTAGTCACTTGATTAAAGATCCGTTCTGAATTCATATCTATCCACATTTATCAGAAACGTGAACTTGATCGGAAAAATGCTATTGCAAATCTTTCCAATGATGAACAAGTGCTAATGAGTCATTCTGAAGGTGCTCTGTGCTCCCTTATTTGATTGCCTTTAGACGATTCTCTGACCTTTCTTCACGTTTTATTCTCTCAAAACAACTTCAACGTGACCATGTGCAAGTGATCAAGCTTGTCCACCAGTAAGCCACAGACTTGGCCACCTAAGTGCTTCTCATGGGTATCCATCACCAGTCCCATCCCGAAGAGTTATCGACTTCGTTGATTTTTGAGAATTGTTAGTATTTCAAATATGAAAAGGCAAGAGTTGTACTTTTGTGTTACGGACTATTAAGTACTGCACATTTTTCGCTTGCGTCGTTGTTACTCGGTATTCTCTGCTTGCGAGGATGATCCTTCAGAAATGGTTAACTGAAAAAACTGCGAGTCAATTCGACCTTCTGAAGCTCCAAATAAAGGAAGACTTCCAAAACTTTTACCAATATGTATTGCATCGTGCCTGTTCTTATAAGAACACCATGAAGAGATCGTCTGTGAGTGATCATAGAAGGTGTATCCACCCAGAACTCTACTGCACTCTGCGATAACGATGAAAGGTATTCAAGTAAATGTGAGACTGAGGTACCAGAAATCATTTGACTTTTGTGAACCGTGTATATAAGGTAACTAAGACGTGATTGTAGAGCAGACATATCTATGTCCATTGGACGAGTAAACTACATTAGAAGACTCTCACATGAAAAGGTACAAGAATGGCTAACATGAGTTGGTACGTTCATTTCCACAGATGACGTTTCCAACAGAAAATTGCGGAATGTAAAGAAAAATGAGCGCTTTCCTTACTATAAATTTTCATAGGACTCTCTTCTACGCTGTGCTAATCTTTCCTAGATATGAAATGTTCCGATCATCCAAGTTTCACCACATGACCGCAGCAAAACCACTTTATTTTCAAACAACGAATGGACTTCCCCATAATCGAAGTGTTATTTTCTCTTCGTTGATACACCGCACCATGAAGGCTTTTCCAAAAGTCAAGCCGAATGGTATAATCTTCATTTCTTAAGCCATCGAATCACGACTATTAGTTTAGTGGAAAGGTAGGAAGTACTACTTCTGATTGTATTTAACGCACTGAGGCGAAATTGTTGACCGATGTTAATGTATGAGCAGAGCTATTAGGCCCTTCTCATTAGTTTTGACACTGGAGCAATAAGCACTGAAATTCATTAACCCGAATCAATCGATATTGCTTAACAACAATATTCAAAGCACGCGAAGTCAGCCTAAACACTTTTCGACCGTCTTTTAAGTAACAAATCAATTTATCTTTGTGAAGAATTTTTCGAGCTTTCCTTTGCTATCAAATTTGTTCGTATTTGCCGCATCATGGCCGCTCAATGAAGCCTTTATCGCAATTTCTTGTTTTACGACTAGGTACAGGGAGGCGATAAACAAAACGCATACGAGAACATCAACCGTGCAAAGGCTCAAAGATTTGTGTGCAGGCGAAAAGCGCTTCGGCTTCTTGGTGAGTTTCCCGCCGGCAGCACCAACTTGAAAGACCAGCTGCTCTCCGGACGTCCACGAGAAATTGATCGAGATATCGTCATTAAAGAAATTGAAAGGGATATTGAGAGATAGCAGAAATGTGTTAAGGCTGATGGCGCATTTTTTGAATAGTGCTATTGAGCAATTTTGATTACCTCTAGTTAATAGATGTGATGTTTATTGCTCTGGAGCGAATACTTAAGAGAACATGCAATAAATTCTTGTAAATTCATGTTAATTGTACAAGTGGCTAAATGTCGAATATTTTGAGTAGAAAACCTTCAACATCAGTGAGAGATCTAGAAAATCTAGGTAGAAAAAAATGCACGCTATTCGTAGAGATAAACCACAAAATGATAAGTGAGAATTCGTTAAAGACTTACGCCAGCAACATATTAGAACCCCTCCAGACAAGTTGCATCTAAAAACGAATACACTCATACAATTAGCGTTGCAACAATTTGAGAACAGAGTTGAAAATGCGGTGCTACCGCAAAAATTTAGCCTTCGTATTGAAAAGTAGGGATTTCAACGATCAACAGGCGTTCAATTTATCAGAAATACGTTTGTAGAACTCTCTTGGATAAAAATCTACCTTTTCCCGGCAAAAGACTTTCCTAGAATTGATATTTCACTAAATAGCTGCCAGCGAAACAGGGTGTAAAGTTCAGGCAACAGGTTAACTACATCGGAAGTAAAACATTTTTTTGTTAGCAGAGCTTACCACCTAATCTTCTTCCTAGAACAAATTCTCCATGGAAATTGAAATTTTTGAAGCTGCCAAATGACCACGAAAACATAGATGAAATAAGAAGCAGATGTTCAATAACAAGTGAAAAGGAATTCCTTCTACAAGGATGTGTTTCAATATAGAATTATAGCAACTTTTCGGAACTTGATCGTTCTTCTTTCTAAAATACGTGATAAAGATTTCACTTATGATATTTTATCTTCTTCTTGCGACAATGCGACAAAGTGCCTCTAACATATAAACTATTCTTACAAGTACTAATAATCCCGTATTTGCTTCACACGATGTGCTAACCACTTCGAGCATGAAAAGTAAGATTTTTTTCCGCTCTTACAGCGCTATATAAGAACATTTTCAGAAGCGATTTGTAATTTCAGAATGGTCGAGATTTGTGCTATCGAATGGCTACCGAGAGTTAAGCAAAAAGCCATCCACGGGCCTCAGTCGAGGAAACGAAGATTCAAGATCACTCGACTTAGATTAATTAGATTAGATTAATATTGAGATTTTCATTACTAAAAGTCTAATGGAAAAGTACTATTCGACCGAAAACGTTTTCGAACAATTGTGTACCAGTGGAAAGAAACTGAGTGGGCACATTATTTTATTTTCACTGTTCCAACGCATAAGAGCTTCCAGAAAACAATAACATCTAAGTAAATGTGGGGAACTGAGTTTTTGAATGATTTTCAAAAGTCTAAAGAAAAAGTTCTCTCCGACAGAGAACGTTTTCGAACAACGGTGTAACAGTGCAAATACACGACGTACCTTACGAGTTAAATGATGGAATGTTAATAGAAGAAACCTCATAAAAGGTTTTTTCAGTATAGAGTGTGCCCATGTATCAAAAAATCTTTTGTTTCAACAAGAAGGCCATAACACCGCTGCAAAAACGAACATATTCCTATCTATCATGTGGTATTCCTTTCTTTTTTATATGAAAGTTCTTGTAATTATTCGACAGCTAGGAAAATGCCAATTTTTTATTGTAGCTTGATTCGCCACGGATATCAAGGATCTCGCTCTCTGAAGAATCCCGCACAGTTAGCCACGAAGGCACGTGACGCGTCACCGGTGGTGGATTGGAGCACTAACATGTTGGGAAACACGTTTTCATGCGCGGCGCGCGGCGAGATTGCGCGGGGCGAGAGAAGCTTGGTACGATAACATTGTGGTAGTTTCCCGATGAAATTTGGAATCGCATCGTCAGTCAGTGAAGAGAGTTTAATCGTGAGTAACAGACAAAATATGATAAAAGAGCTTCAATAAGACTATATCTGGTTGGAACATGTCAAAACAATCATAAAACAACGAAATGTTCTTTAAAAGTGGTACTTCGCGTCGTAACGCAATGCGATTTCAGCGATAAGTCGGAAAAATTTTCCAAAATCAGTAAACTTCAGAAATTGAAAGTTTCATATAATTGAAAAAGAGACTTTGCTCTATTATCTTATGAGTGAAAACTTTTTATAAATCCACTTATACTCTATATGAATATCGCTTTGCCGTCTTAACCTTCAAGCCCTGCCAATGCTTTTTTTAAACAGGATATTTTTGGAGGGAAAACCCAGATGCTCACGTGAAAATCATATTTCGGACTCGTATGAACGATTTCATGCTTTCTTACTCAAATTTCTCCACATTTCACCCACGTTTACTATTCATTTCCTACATCAAAAGCAATCACCTCTATTCATTGTTACGAATACCTCAAATAGTCAATAATCATTATAGTATCGTTATGATAAATCATATGCCAATTTGTATTTCGGAATTAATATTATGAGATAAATGACACACCTTTGACGGAATCTCATGACATATACCTCAAAACCATCAATGTGATGCTAAGTTGCATGGGAACGGATAGTTAAAAAATTAGTGATGCACACTGCATGCGATGCCACTACCTCTTCCCAGTTTTCCACTATCAGTGTATTTCAGGAGTCGGATCTCTTATAGAACACAGAAATTGCTTTATTGTATCCCTTGAGAGTCATCAGTGTTTTTATAATCTTGTATTTCGCTATGAGCACCATTTATCAAGGCAGCGTTTGTCACTGGACAAGGGCGTTATTCAGGTGTTCTATGCATTCCTATTCAGTTAAGTGGTCTCGTGACGAACTGTCGCACTTTATCCGCTTCCAACCTCTCCAGATGACTTCAATAGAACCATAAGTAGCATTTTTGCAGCTGTCCATAGGTAAATAAGGGATGATCCGCTACCTGCTTCCGATATATATCATACCTCCTTACCCATGTAATTTATCTTCTGAATAGTTTATTTCAGTGTATGACTGATTCTGAATTGTTCACAGTTATCATATAGGGCGGTTACTCACGTATAATTGAAGGGAAATACTCTAACAGCGCACTGGATTATTGTGGCTGACGTATCAGACTCAAATCATCTGGTGGATTGGTATTTGTGTGAAATTTAGGGAATATGATTGCTTCATATTTGCTGATCAATGATATTGCAGAAAATAGAAGTGCATTATGTTGATTATTGTATATTGTTCGCTATTATGATGGGCAGCTGGACAACTGTATGCGAAATGATGAAGTTCTCGTAGGTATTGCAAACCTGCTCGGTACAAATTGTTTGGAAAAGTACACCTAGATAAATATTTTGTATAAGAGGGATGTCTTTAGATGAAGTCTTACAGACCATGCGTATAAGCGTGCTCACAAACAATGCCGAAGGGGAGATCGGTGATGAGACTAATGACAGCATGGACCTTACATTTGCCACAGGCACTGGGTCAAGTAAAGCTCTCTCATCAAAAACCCTACCCTTTGATTACGACAAGCAGGTGTCCAAAGCGGCCTAATACTCACCTGCAATGAGTTGGCCAACTTTCATGAACTGTCCTCGACCAATCATTACGAGGTGGTTGGGGGGTATGCAAATATCTGTGACGAATAGAAGATAGCTGGTTGGAAAAAGACTATAGACTAGCGCTGTTAAAAAAACGATATGAATATTTGTAGTGGTAGGTTTTCCAAATCAATAATATTTATACTCCATTTACACATATTTTTCGAAGAGGTGCCGTTAATCTTCTGCTAAGTGAGGTTAAAGTTAATTGAGTAGATCAAGCAGAGCCATTGCAACCTCGTAAACGTTGTGGTGAGTGCTACAGAAAGATGGCTACTGTTTTAGGTTCTGCGTATGCTGCAAATCATACTTGTAAAGTAGTTACCAGGTGCAGTCAATGCAAAACGTTTTTCTTTGTAGACTTTTTCAATAGTGTTCATCATTGCAGCAATAAACGCTCTGGACTCAGCTCTTGTTGATCTCATTTATTCAGCTTATGTGAGTATTGTTCATGTGTCATTATTGTATATTAGTAAATGTCTTATGTTGTCGAAATATTGTGAACAGTGCAATGAAATTGTTGCGAAATGCTAAAGACAGGTACTGATTCTTAAAGTAAATTGTTTTACGCAAGTTGTTGACTGTTTCATAAATGTTACCAACAAATTACTTTTGATAATTCAAAAATGTGAGGAAACTTTTGGTGACAAAACTGCAGAAAATGGGCTATCTAGATCTACGTTTGCTAAATTTTTGAGAGAGAGCGAAACAGCGGCTAAAAGGCTTTGTCTTTCCAGTTATGCAGCTTTTTGAAAGGTAGAAATTCTCATGGACATAGGCATCACTTCCAATAAAATTTTGCTTGTAGAACTCCTTTGCCAATGAGCTATGCATAAAATGAAAGTCCATTTCATGAGATTGGGCAACGATTGCGGTGGAGGCGAAACAACGCACTCATAGAGCGAAAAATCAGTAGTGTAGAGCTGGCGTCGAAGAATTCTTGAGGGATGCGCCATGCACTTGTCTTCAAATTACGTACTCGTTTCAGTTGATTATGTGCATATCTGTTCTTTACGATGACTCGCTGTGGCCTACAGAGATACTAAGCCAGTGCTACTTTTGCTCCTAGACAAGTTTAGCGCAGATTTACCGATAAGAGAGGATGGAAAGCTTGGTGAGCTATGAGTGCGTCATCGAACCAACGACTTCATGCACGATTCAGAACACCTCAACCCACTGCGTTACATGCGCTCTTAAGCACAACGTCATCTTTTTTCTGCTAGTGAAGCTTAACATAAAACTCTCCTTATAAGCAAGGTTTGATAGTAAAGTTTTCAGTTTTCGAGCTGTTGAATATTTACTAATAGCCTAATTATAAAGCTTTGTTGAGTGGAAAAGGAGAGAAAGTACCATTCACATACATTCACAACAACATTCACACGACGTGACTGTATCTCATTCAGTTCGTAGGGATTAAAACCTTTTCTTTTAGTAGTAGCAGATTAGTAGACCTTTTCAAAAAACTGGGCCGTCTTTTCACTAATAATAAGAACAAGCATTGATTTTGTTGATTAGGAAAACGTGGTGTGAAAATTGAACCACAGACCAAGCATACCATAAGAATTGGTATTTATCATGCTATCGAGCGACTATAAAAGCATGAGCAAAAAAAAAGAAACAAATGTGAAATAACTCTTGGAAATGTGCTCGTTTTTGAAAAAGTGTGGTTTTTCTCGCTGAAAAATATTCATTTCTCAGCAAATGGCGTTCCTCCAATCAAAAAACGCATGAAAATATTCACAGGCTTCTTTGTAGTGATATTTCGCCATTGGATAGTGCTAGAGTTCTCTTGGAAACTTAATTTAGCAAATACCATCCCTCAATTGCCAGCTTTTATGCTTGCGCCGTATAAAACTCTGGTGCGCGTCGACACGAACCATGTATCAATATATCCACGTGGTTCCCAACGTGTTGAACGCTATTTATTTGAAATACTAACAATCTGCATAGGGCGATTGCTGTTGAAACATGTGGGTCAGGACGGGCTTTGACCATCTTCGTTACTCACATCGCAGCATCAAGCTACAACGAAGGTAAAGTTGAAGCGTACCATATGGAGCGCGAAAAAATTATCTAGAAAGACCAATACATTCTCTAGGATTATCACTAATGAGTTTTATGAGCCCAAAACTGCAATAAATTGAGATCTTTTCGAAATATCAATTTGACTCCCGAGAAGATACCGTTTTTGACAACGTTGACGAAAAATACGGCTGACTTATCCAACAAATCTATATTAGCGCTGTGAAAGCCGAGAGTCCCAAAACCACTAAGAGACGTTTGCCTCCACAAACACTTTAAGTGTGTGCACAGGAGAGGAGGAAAGGAACGAATCATTAGACTTGGCACGAAAGATCGCCATTTCCAACGGCTACAAAACATTTGCCACTAGGGAATATTCAAAAAGTGGAATTAGGTCACAAAAGAACAATACTCCGCACCTGAATAGAGTCCCCTTCAAATTACCATTTATATCAAACGAGATTAGTAGCGCGGTTAAAAGGTGCCTAAAAAGATGCGGTCTTGAAAATTCCGTGGTAATTATCGAAACCCCACCTCCCACCCTACGCCATCAGCTGATCCGCAATAGACTCTATGATCGATTGTGCAACACCAACAACTGTATAATCTGCCCCAACGGAAAAGAGGGAGATTGTATGAGGTCGGGCACAATTTATTTGCTAACATGTAAAACATGCGGGGAAGAATATATAGGCGAAACGGGAAGACCACTTTTCATCCGCATAAAAGAACATCTAGACAGTAAATCTAAAATAGATAAAACCAAACCTTTAGGTTTACATAGGGCACAAAAACACAACAACAAGGATTTTGATGTGACTGTCACAATCCTGGCACAGGAATCAAAAACGTCCACGCGCAAGACTCTTGAGGCATTTTGGATAAACGCCCAAAACCCCGAAATGATTCGGAAGGACGAGTGCGTCACCATCACGCGAGATCTCGCGCCCTTTCTTCGTTTGATCTTCTAACCTGACCTAGGCAGCATATAAATAAGACCATCCGAATCATTCAAATAGACTAATACTATATACGTCCAGGCTCTGAAGAAGGCGGGTCGCCGAAACGTCAGCCGAATTTCTACAACTGCTTTACCAACCTCGCGTCAGCTAATCAAGATAAGTTTTCTCCATTTTCATATAACAAACACTTTAGTTGACTCGTCAGCGTGAAATCGCACGAGCCGCAGACAATCAAGTCCTCGTGATCGTACTTGCAAAACGTTAAAGGGAAGCGACTAAAAAAATTTGTAAAAGACAATAGTAGCATTTATAGCCGAAGCTGCAGAAGCTGGGAAGAGCATTCGCAATGTCCATCACAGGTTCGCTATTTGCAAGTCTAAAATGATTGCGCTCCAACGTCCTGACTGAACAGTTACAGCCGCTTAAAAGACAATGGATCTTTACAATAGCTACGTCCTTTTGTGGTCATATAAAATTTGAGTAGATGAATTTGTCGTCCCACCGCTTCTTCCTTTCGATAACTGACGCGCGATTTCGGCCACGAAGAATGGAACAACACTTCTTTTAGACAGGATATGATTGGATTATCTCAAGAACGTCAGGTTGCTCTCATCAGCACACTGGCCGAGTTTTTTATCTGTTGCACTGGTATACTGCAAAGTTTCAGTCGATAGAACACCAGCAAGATCATGTTAATGTTCAAAAAGAGGAATTTCATAACATTCGTAACTGTTGTCCAATTTTCTTGCTCTCCGTCTTTTAAAAATTCCTCAACCGTGTCATCATAAGCAAGATGGGCAGAACAGCTGGACGATAAACAATCATGTGAACAAGCAGAGTTTCGAAAAGTATTTAGTATTATAGGCCACATCCACACCATAACAAGACTTACCGAAGCTTCACGAAATTGCAAGAGACAGCTCTGTCTCACTTCCATCAGTTTATAGAAGGCCTCAGATTTGACCGAAACGAAAGCAATCGTAGAAGCTCCAAACAGCCATGGTGTCCCTACTCAAAACATGAAGATTCTGCGTGAGCTATGTAAACATTTCATGACCAAAACGCTCTCAATCTCCTGGCAGCGAAAATCGCCAGTCGAAAAATATGTCACCTTTGTTCAGCTAGTTGTATCTTTCTCACAACATCAAACAACAGCAGAGAGTAAAAATTTCAACATATTTTGACAACACCTATGAAAAGATTGATCTCCGGCTTAAACTAACGAAAACGATGCTTATGAGGAAATAATGAGTTTTGACTTCCCCATTCACTCTCAGTGGAATGGACATCTTCCAATGCTCTAGTTACGTCAAAGTTCTGAAGTCAATGATGAACCAAATAGCTTCAGAGTTGAGCAGGAGGAAGGGAGAGTCCTGTGGAGCGTTTAAGAGCATCAACAGTTTTCTGAAGAAAATAGAGAACATCCGATTCCGTGTCCATTTTACCGGCAAAAGATTATTCCACAACGAATGCAGCGAAAATTTGGTCGCTAAGTAGGTGGAATCAAAGATTACTTGGCGTTAAATGCTGAGGCACAAAAGAAGGCGCTCCACATGACAGCTCACTGAAGATGAGATGGGTCGGACACGTAATGCGTTTTAACGACAACCTATGGATTGAAGCCGTTGCCGACCGGTTTTCTCGGGTTGTCAACGATTCTTTGTTGACGGTCTAGACTAGATTTTAGTTGAACTGTTACTATACGCAGCCAAAACCATTTTTATTACTCAAAGATATGACAAAGCAATCTTCAAAATCTTGTGGTTATCCTTGTTTATTCTTAATTTATAATATTCGTATTTTTACGAACGGACCAACCTTGGAAAAAATAAAGTTGACTGATGGATCAATAAATGCCAATGAATGTGGACACAGTACAAAGCAGAGCTGATTTGAATAATTCGGCGTCAAATCTTTTATGAGTAGGGGTTATATCCCTCTGGAAAGGATCGGCTGAACCCAAAGATACCGTACAACTGATGAGCCCAGAAAGAAGACAGAGCTGTCTAGTACTGTATAACCTCCATACCTAATGGCATAAAAAACAAAGCGTGTTATCATGTATACGAATGTCCACTTAGGTCTCACACGTTGAAGAACATTGTGTTTCTCTTTAGCCCACAATCCTTTCACATTGTTGGAAACCGTAAATTCAAACAAATGCTGCTTTGACTGAATCAGTTCTGAGAAGAAATCTTTATTGCTTTACTAGAATACCATCACAGTTTCATTTTTAATGCAAAAGTGTGTAGGGACATGGTGGCAGAAATGGTATTCTTTTAGATTGTAGGAAAGTCTCGAAATCCTTCTTCAGCTCCTGAAAACATCCACACTATATGTCATCACCGCAAAATAATCAGTCAACGACTGTCCACTTTTATTGCTATATCATCACCTGTAAGCGCTCGTTATTCCCGGGAAAAGCGCGCTCCACTTCATCGAACATTTTTTCGTCCATAACATCGATAGCATACTCCGGATATATTGGCAATAGCATTTGCATTGCATGCAATACCTCTTCCGTCAGTGCAATATCCGGTGTTGACAGAAGTGATGGGAAGTGATCAAAAATACCTATAATCAAAGTATGATAATCAATCGCATAACGGATTGCAATCGTTGCACACGGCTGCTACGTTCACATAGAACTGCAAGCAGAGCGAGTAATTCAAACGAATAGGCATCGCATCGGAGTATTTATTTATTCATCCAAAAAAGGGACCGATGAGAGAGCTATCGTCATTTATCAACGCCTTATGAATGCCCTAAAATTTAGATTCACGAGTGTCGTAATGATTTTTATATTTGCATTTGCCCTATACAATGGAATATCTCGAGCCTATCGATGATTACAGTCATTATTTCTTATTCTCCCTTTCAAGTTTGACATTAAATTGACGACCACTATCGGCTATGTTGGGATCGAACTAACGAATACTTGCACACAACAGAGTATTTCTTACTGATGAAGTGCACTTGCCCTATCTTTTGAAATTTTCATATTTTATATGTCGCAACCTATGGTAGAGGAATGTGAACAATATATTGCATACCAATCATCTAAGAACGTTCAAACAAACGACCGGAAGCAACAGAAGCTTCTGTGATGCTTTGGAAGAAGATCAAATGAGAATTAACTGCACAAGTGGTTGAGAAGCTAACATCAGGTATCCTCTTAAAGAAAACTGCTGCCTGTGTGCATAGTGCAAGCACGGCCAATTGAGCCGGCCTATTTAAAGAAGCAGACGAATAAAGACTAGATGATTGCCACAGATACCTAGTGTTTGTACAAACTTTCGACCCACGTAAGAGCGAATTAATAGTTTAGGAAGACATGCAGAAACGAAAAACAAACTGAAAAACGTGTACGATTCATCACCTTTTTTTAAAACCAGTTTTTGGAGCCTCAACAAATTTCTATGAGAAACGGATTTCGTACCAGCATCAATCAACAATTTTTCTTATAATCGTATGCGTTGTTAGGAAGATGAACAACTGCCCACATGCGATTCCTGAAAAAACTCTGAAGTAGGGAAGCAGCGATTAATAGAAGGCGTTATTTCATCTCATGATTGCTTACGAAATTTGATGAGGATTTACGTGGTTTCGTACAAATTTCAATTTACTGAGATTTAGTTTGTTCAAAATTTCGCGTAGATTGCAAAGCTCTCCAGGCTTCTATGCAGTCTGCATTTATGTTCAAAACCTCTTCATTACTATGTAGCAGTGCCTGTTTACGAGCTTCCACACATTGCAATTTCAAATCCGCTAACACAGTCATTACACAATGAGGGGTTAAAGCATAGAAATGATTTGCTTTGTAAACAAAGAAGTAGCAATGGCCAAATTCTCTGATTCTGATGCGAGATAAATTTCTAATATTGGCTATTCAAATACCGCAAATGGAGATGAATTTTATCAAGACATCTTGCGATGGATTTTTTTTTCTACTGGATGGCATAGTTTCTTGATTGCTTAAGTTGCGCTGGCAAAACCCAGCTAAAACAATCTTTTAACCCAACATTTGTTATACGCATTATCTGTACCACCGTTAATTCAGGAAGAAAATTTGCTAACCTACTTTCTTTAATTTCGGCTCTGACGAATTTATACCTCCGGAGATCAGTGAAAACAATTACTCTCAGTTGACAGGAACTAAATAAGCACCAATTTCAACATAAGTTAAGATCATCGCTTATTATTGAATGTAACATTAGAAGTTGTGATGGTTCAAAGGGTGATGAAAGCATAAAATACGCTCTTATAAATATTTCACTAATTTCTCGTAAATGTCGAAAATAAAAGGATTCGAGCAGTTCCGCCTTCGATCAAACAGACAACACTCACATCGGCTTGTTTCGGCCCATTTTCTGCAATACTCGAACAGGTCCAAGCGGCTTCACATCTTGGATCAAGGTTAGCATTTTGCAACAAGCGACGCTAGAAATAATTCTCAAAATAGAAGTAAACAAAAATGGTTTTTTCTCTGAGAGAACAGAAAAATTCATTTAGAAGGCGTCTTTTTTTATGGCACATTAGCGGTATCGCTGAAAGCGATAACTTTTATGAGAGACTGGTCTTCATAAGCACGAAATGAAATATAATTCCTGATCAAAATTTTCGCCCCCCATGGTTCTCATCACTACTTGTTTTTGCTCATAGATGTGGGTTACAACATACTCAGAATGATTGACTCTCTAGGTATATTACCAAAGATGAGAATTTCTCGCAAGAATCTTTCCGGAATAAATGTTGCAGGGAACAGGTAACCGCTGTACTGGAACGAATCTATCGACGAGTCAGCAAATCACATCCCTATCCTCAATAATGCGTGTGATCACCGCCTGAGAATCTTTACTAAGGCTGCTAGTTCAGGAAATAAACTGAAACACTCACTGGGCTAATAGAAAAACGCTCTAAAAATTTTCTAGTGGTAACACAAACAATGAAAGGAAACAGACATACTTCATTGCCAGCTCATTGCTAACCATTAGATTGATGCAAATTATAGGTCAGTAAACCTTCTTTCTTTCCGTTATCATTAGTGACGATAATCTTTTCCTTTCCAAGAAATTGATATTTTGAATCGGCCACAAGCCTCATTCAATGAGGAGTTCATAGGATTTTCAGATATCCACCATCACAGATCTCGTCTCCTATAGTATCAACCACGTATTTTTGATGCCTAAGATATTACTGCAAAGGGGGAGCCTGTCAAAAGTTACAGAATTGGAAGGAGCTGTGGATGCAAAATGATCGCTGCTGTGTCATTTTCTGCGTCACTGGGGATGCTGCTGTCAATCATGTGAATCGCAGCAAAGTGAACTTCGACGAAAGGCCAACAAAACGGCAGGAAAGTGGTCATGAAACTTAGACGATTCTGCAGTAAAAAAAGAAAGAAATATGAAAATGTAAGGTCACTCATGTGAACACTACTGTTCTGCTATCGCAATTCCTTTGACAATCACTTGAGGGCAAAGTCTTTTTGCTTTTTTCTGCCTTTGGAATACTACTTAATAACTTTAATACCGGAAATTCAAATACTGCACTTCATTTCGAGAAGGAACTCTTCAGTAAGCCGTTGCAACTGAAACGAAAGTTTCTTAAAATTCACAGTCTCTAGCAGCCTCAGTGCCGTTGCGATGTTACTAGATCACATCTACAAAGCCATTTACACCTCAACCGACAAAAACTGGGCGCCGAATGTGACACTTGATTTTATTCGCACTGTTACGGCGTACTGAAAAAGGTTTTCATGGAAGCAAGCACAGAATTAAGATTGGTAAAATTTAATCTATTGAATGATTGTAAATAGTCAAGGAAAGAGATCTGTTCAGCGAAAAACGAGCCAGAATGCGCCCGATTGTGAAAATCAGTTTTGTTATCGCAGCTACAGCGTACTAAAAATGCCTCTCTAGAAACCATGTGCAATGATGAAAGAGCGAAAATTTAACCTATCAAATGATTAGCACTTTGAAAAAGCTAGAAAGCTTTTTTTTCCAATGGTTAAAAAATGAATTGCGATAACACAGTAGTTCCCTGTGGGCCATATATGGCATCGTGATAGTCTTTTAGATTTCAATTGATATCATCATAACAGCATACATTTGGTTTAATCAGCATGACGGACACACTACTGGAATTTTATTTCCACATACACGCGATAACGCCTTTTGACTGATTAAACATGGCGCTTACCCAATCCAGAATCTCGAATACCAAATCCACCAAACGCGGTGCACTGAGTATGACCTCTACCTAAAGTAACATCAAACGAAACGGTTCTTATGAAGGATTATACCAAAAATACACTGAAGCAGAGCAAATTCGTTTAAAATCACCGTAAGCAGTGTTGGTCATATAAGGAAATAAGCGATCATGTGTACCTGTCCTCTTGAATCCTCATCTTTTGCCACTGATGCCAATACATAGAGGCAACTATCAATCATCTAAAATGGCAATTCATCGTAGCCCCTTAGCACTTTGTCCAAAGATGTGACTAGCAGTCTTATCGTCTAACTTCTGCGATTTCTTCCCATAATGGTTTTGATGTTGATAATGGTTGTTACAGCGAAACGTATGGTCGTAAAACAGGGATAATCTAGATGCATTCTTTTATTTTCGATTATATATTTGTTACTTTATTTACTTTATTTTAAATGTATTTCGAAATCCTTTAAGGAATTAGGAAAACGTCCCAACAGATGAAAGAGCTAATCACTGATATCCAGGATAATTTACATCGAAATCACATCTAGATATCTATTCACAGTTTAAGCGTGATATTAGCATGGTATGATACAATTAAAATACCGTATGTTATACTTAACGCTATCAATAGCATCTCCTTCCTTTCGAAGTAATTGACATTGTGATAATCTCACCTCGAAGTCTTCGAACTAATTGCATGTCCTTAGGCATTATTGTGACACGACGAGCATGTATTGTCGCAAGATTAGTGTTCTCGAATAAACATGTCAGATAACTCGGTAGCTTTCTGTAGAGCCAATAGAGCGTTCGCCTGCCATCTGAACTCCTCGATGATATCACGTTTTCTCAACGGCTCTCTAGCAACCTCTTGCGCACCTCTATGGAACGGTAGGCGTGGAATAATTCAACACTGTCGTGCGCTGAAGATGGCGAATCTCTCGAAGGGCTTTCACTCCACGCAACAGGTCGCGCCTATTTTAAAAAACTTGAGTTGAGTTTCACCGGTAATGTGTTATCTTCTTTTCGTATATGCCTTCCTACGAAGTGGTAATTCTTGGTATTTTATAGGCAGCTATGAAGATCTCAATTTTTGTTACGAACAATTCCTACTGAGTTTTGAGGAGAGTGGTCACTGGTCTAGTGTGACACAATATGTAAAAGTCTCATCGCCTGTATAAGAAATGTCTGGGGCTTTACAACTAACTGCTGTGATGTGTTTAAGTCAGCTGTCAACTCGAAAGTAGTTCCTACCAGAATAGATACGGTTCCATTCTGAAAAACATCACGCGAGATAACTCTTGTGCAATATAGGACTCTGTTAAACTGAAAGTTCCAGTATTACTCTATCGGTATGGCTACGGCAAGCAGGCTAACACCATGTTCGCTAATTTTATGGTAGGTATGTATGACCTAGACAATAGTCACCAACCCGATTAGAGATGTCTAATGCATTATACTAATATCACGTCATCTTTGTAGTGATCATATTTCGGCAGCTTACCTCAAGCCGTCCATCCTTGCGAATTTGTGCGTGCAGTCACTACAGTGACTCGCAGTGTTTCCCGTATCCAATATGCTTATCTCTCGTAGCTCGTTTATACCTGTGCGAGCTCCATTTTTCAGCACATTGATACCGTCCTGAAATCATTCAGCGATTATGATAAATTGGAAGGCACGTTATAGTCAAGTTTTGATATCGATACGCAATTACTTCGCGCTATACTTTATCGCATACCATTTCCTCATCAACACGGTGGAAGATAATTCTTCTGCTGACTCATTTCACACAAGAAAAGCTGCTATGATTCGTTTCACTTGTCCACTGGAATTTTCCGCCATCACCAAAAAATATTTGAACGATCGGTTTTATATTTGATACACTTATATAGGCTGGCAAAAATTTTACTTTTATTGATTTATTTTGTACCTGGGAGTCAATTATGTGCTGCACTTCTTCTGACGCAACTGTCATATACGCTGTGACCCATGCTACCGACGCTCGTGTCTCTTGCGAAAGAGCATGTTTTGCAACAACACGCAAGTGACGAGATTGCTGAAAAAAAGTAGGATCTCTTCTTTCACCCTGTATCGCCGGTCGTAGCTATTCCAATAGAATCATTGAGTCTTTAACGCCGTTTACGATACCCCACGGATTACATGAACAGGAATGTCATCGAAGCTGAGCAGTTCGAGATTACAGGCGATATGCCGGCATGTCAAGGCAGCGCTTGAAGACACTCTTGTAGATACTTTGATAATAACACTAGCGAAAATGAATGACCTCATAGCAAGGGTGTCACTACGTTCGCGTTTGTTAAACAAGAGCAGCCGAATAAACAGCACTGAGCCAATCTTTTTGGCTAGCAATAAACACAAAAGCTGAAAAGTGGAGTAAAGTGAAATTCTGCTCGTGTAAGACTATAAAAGCAGAGATGCACTTTTGCCTCCGTTATGAATTTTTTGTTTATTATCATTCATTTGCATGATCAATTTAGAGATAAAGAGGGTAAAGGATAAAGATCTCGGCATTGATAAATCCCTGAGAAATGCGCCGTGCATTCGTGTTCGATTTGTAACTTCGCCTGAGGTGACTGAATGCATGTCTGGCCTTTACATTCACTCGCGATGGCCTCCCACTGCACCGAGATAGTGTTGCTTATTCTCCCAGACAAGTCTGAAACCAGTCTAGTACCAATTTATCGACCTCGGAGGAATGAATGGCTTGGTGAGCCACGGGAGCGAGATTGAGCCATCAATCTCTCGTGCGACGCAGAGCCCCTTTAACCACTACGCCGTATGCGGTTAATATTTCGAGATCTACTGTGTAAAAGCTAGCATTTCTCGAATTCTGCTTGCTTTGTCAGATTCGTTACTCACAAAGGTCTTCGCACTTCCGATGAGTGGATTCAATAATGCTTGGGGATCGTTGTCTTCTTTATGGATGGTTTGAAGTGGTGGCTGAGTACATTCTTCCTCAAGTGGTGAATAGCTGATCTAGAGCGCTTCTCTGTGAGTTTGGGGTATTGAGCTGCTCATACATAATTAGTACTAATTTTGTAACCACAAATGCATGAGAGACTAGGTGAGTATGAAGCACAGTGTCGAATGAGCACCATGACTGTGCTGATGATTGTGGTACAGGTATCAATACCACTGTGATATCAGCCTTCTGAACTTTGTGGCTTATTTTTGATGCAAACATAGCTGGACAACGATAGTGGCAAAGTCGTGCCTCAGAATGGAATAAAACAAGTGTTTAAATGGTGACGAATTCGATTTTCTGAGTTTATGTTGTCAGACCAAATTTCTTATTGTGAAGATCGACTAGCTAATAATTCCTCCATTGGTGGAATTCCTAGTTAACGGTAATCCCTTCCTTCCCAGAAAATTGATATTTTGAATCTACCTTAAACCTAATTCAATGAAGAGTTCACAAGAGTTTTCAGATATCCACCATCATAGAATTTGTCTCCTAAAGTATCAACCACGTATTTCCGATGTCTAAGATATTACTGCAAAGGGAGAACCTATCAAAACTTAACAGAATTGGAAAGAGCGGTGGACGTGAAATGATTGCTGCTGTGTCATTTTCAGCATCACTGGGGGTGATGCTGCCAATCATATAAATCGCAGCAAAGTGAACTTCGACGAAAGGCTGAAAACAAAAGCGACACGAAAATGGTCATGAAGTCCAGACGATTTTGCAGTAAAAATGGAAAGAAATACGAAAATGTAAGGTCACGCATATGAACACTACTGTTCTGCTATCGCAATTCCTTTTACAATCATTTGAGGACAAAGTCTTTTTGCTTTTTTCTGTCTTTGGAATACTACTTAATAACTTTAATACCGGAAACTCAAATACTGCACTTCATTTCGAGAAGGAAATCTTAATAAGCCGTTGTAACCGAAATGAAAATTTTGTTAAAAGGTCATTCACATTCTTTAGCCGCCTCAGTGCCGTGATCACATCCACGTAGCCATTTACACCCCAGCCGACAAAAACTGGGCGCCGAATGTGACACTTGATTTTATTCGCACTGCTACGGCGTAGTAAAAGCGTTCTTTGTAGAAACAAGCACAGAATTATGATTGGTAAAATTTAAGCTATGAATGATTGTAAACACTCAAGGAAACAGCTCTGTTCAGCGACAAACTAGCCAGAATGTGCCGAGTATAGATCAGTTTTATTCTCGCTGCTACACCGTCCTAAAAATGCCTTTCTATAAACCATGTGCAATGAAAAGCCAAAATATAACCTATCGAATGATTAGCAATTTGGAAAAGCTAGAAAGCTTTTTTTCCAATGGTTACAAAATGAATTGCGATAACACAGTAGTTCGCTGCGGCCATAAATGGCATCGTGATAGTCTTTTAGATTTTAACTGATGTCATCATAACAGCATACATTCGATTAAATTAGTATGACGGATACACTATTTAAATTCTATTTCCACATACACTCAATGTCGCCTTTTGACTAATTAAACGCGGCGCTTACCCATTCCAGAATCTCGAATATCAAATCCACCAAACCCGATGCACTCAGTATAACCTCTACCTAAAGTAACATAAACGAAACGGTTCTCATGAAGGATTATACCGAAAATATATTAAAGCAGAGCAAATTTATTCAAATCACTATAAGCACTGTTGGTCAGATAAGGAAATAAGCGATCATGGGTACCTGCCTTCTTGAATCCTCATCTTTTGCCATTGATGCCAATACATAGAGGCAGTTATCAATCATCTAAAATGGCATTTCATCGTAGCCCCTTAACACTTTGTCCAAAGATGTGACTAACAGTCTTACCGCCCAAGTTTTGCGATTTCTTGTCATAATGGTTTTGAGGTTGATAATGGTTGCTACAACGAAACATATGGTCGTGAAACAGGGAGTATCTAGATTTATTCGAAATCCTTTAAGAAATCAGGAAAACGTCCCAACAAATGAAGAAGCTAATCACTGATATCTGAAATAATTTACATCGAAATCGCATCTAGATATCAATTCTCCGTTGAAGCGCGATATTAGCATGGGTATGATACAACTATATTACCATATGTTATACTTAACATACACATATTCAACAAGTGACTATACAGACTCGATCAATAGCACCTTCTTCCTTTCGAAGCAGACGACATTGTGATAATCTCACCTTGAAGTCTTCGAACTAATTGCATGCCTTGGACATTATTGTGACACGACCAGCATGCATTGCCGCAACATTGGTGTCCTCGGATAAACATGCCAGATAGATCTCTGTTGAATTACGTTTTCTCAACACCCTCTCTGCAACTTCTTGTGCACGTCTCTGGAACGGTAAGCGTGGAATAATCAACACTGTTGTGCGCTGAAGAAGGCGAATCTCTCGAAAAGCTTTCACTCCACGACAGATTGGAAAACACATTATAGTTAAGTTTTGATATCGATACGCAATTAGATCGCGTTTTACTTCATCGCATACCAATTCCTCATTGACAGGGTGGAAGACAATTCTTCTAGTGACTCATTTCACACAAGAAAAGCTGCTATGATTCGTTTCACTTGTCCCTTAGAATTTTTTCGCCATCACCAAAAAATATTCAAACGCTCGGTTTTATACTTGATATACTTATATAGGCTGGCAAAAATTTGACTTTTTATGATTTATTTTGTACCTGGGAGCCACTTATGTGCTGCACTTCTTCTGACGCAACTGTCATATACGCTGTGACCCATGCTGCAGACGCTTGTGTCTCTTGCGAAAGAGCATGTTTTGCAATAATACGCAAGTGACGAGATTATTGAAAAATAGGATCTCTTCTCTGGTACTGTATCGCAGGCCGCAACTATTCCGATGGAATATTGAGTCTTTAGGCGCCGCTTACGATACCCCACGGTTACATGAACAGGGATGTCACCAAAGCTGAGCAATTCGACGTTAACAGGCGATATGCCGGCCTATCAAAGTAGAGCTCGAAACCCTCTCGTAGATGCTTCGGTGATAACACTAGCGAAAACGAATGACCGCGTAGCAAGGGTGTCACTGTGTTCGCGTTTCTTAAGCAAGAGCAGCCGAATAAACAGCGCTGAGCCAATCTTTTCGGCTAGCAATAAACACAAAAGCTGAAACGTGGGGTAATGTGATATTCTGTCCGTATAAGACTATAAAGGCAGAGATGCACTTTTGCCTCCGTTATGAATTTTTTGTTTATTATCATTCATTTTGTATGATCAATTTAGAGATAAAGAGGGTAAAGGACAAAGATCTCGGCATTGATAAATCCCTGAGAAATGCGCCGTGCATTCGTGTTCGATTTGTAACTTCGCCTGAGGTGACTGAATGCATGTCTGGCCTTTACATTCACTCGCGATGGCCTCCCACTGCACCGAGATAGTGTTGCTTATTCTCCCAGACAAGTCTGAAACCAGTCTAGTACCAATTTATCGACCTCGGAGGAATGAATGGCTTGGTGAGCCACGGGAGCAGATTGAACCATCAATCTCTCGTGCGACGCAGAGCCCCTTAACCACTACGCCGCATGCGCTTAATATTTCGAGATCTACTGTGTAAAAGGTAATATTTCTCGAATTCTGCTTGCTTCCTCAGATGCGTTACTCACAAAGGCCTTCGCACTTCCGATGAGTGGGTTCGGTAATGCTTCATGGTCGGTGGCCGAGTACATTCCTCCTCATGTGCTCGATAGCTGATTCAGAGCGCTTCTCTGTGAGTTTGAGGATATTGAGCTGAATCATACAGAATTAGCACTAATTTTCGCAACCGCAAAGCATGAGAGAGTAGGTGATTATGAAGCAGAGTGTCGAATGAGCACCATGACTGTGGTGATGATTGTGGTACAGGTATCAATACCACTGTGATATCAGCCTTCTGAACTTTGTGGCTTATTTTTGATGTAAATCACAGCTGGACGAACGATAGTGGCAAAGTCGTGCCTCAGAATGGAATAAAACAAGTGAATAAATGGTGACGAATTCGATTTTCTGAGTTTATGTCGTCAGACCAAATTTCTTATTTCGAAGACCGACTAGCTAATAATTCCTCCATTGATGGTGGCAAAACGGGGGTCACTCAACGATTTAGTGCACGCACTCCTGGATAGAGTGAAATGTGGGTTCGAATCCTGGCTGCCGCAAAAGTTTTGCACATCACTCTACATCATTGGGTTAATCTATAACATCATACCACCGGTAGAAGTGGATAAATAAAAATAATCCTATTAAATCTCTGTATTTCTCCATAATTCACAGTTTTTTCTCTGTAGGTTAAAGACGAGGTTGTCATAAAGTTGACTTGATAGCTGACTTATCGGTAGTTTTGCTCTCGTCAGAGTTTGGAAAAATCACGCTGCCTACAACCTGGTCAGCCAAACACCTCCATTATTTGAACAGAAAAAAAAATCACCAAGCCTATTTTCCAGGACAAACAACTTTTGCGCACGAATAACGATGCTTTGACATGAGAGATGCATTCGCAGTCCACGTGAGAATTTCAAGATCAGTCTCCACTCAAACGTCATAGTTGGAGACTCACAAAAAGCGAACTGTATGCGGAAAAGTTGATTTGTTCTTAAGGCAACTGAAACCTAGATTTGGCAATTCTTCGCTGGCAAAGCAATGGAGGGGTTTGGTTGTATGGATTGTGAACAACCTCCTATTCCTAGGTTCTGAAGATGGCGAAACCGCAGAAACGTCAGCTACGAGAATATATAAAATTGTACTAATAGGTTTTAAAAAAGTCTTGTCGCATGCCTGAAAAACTGATTCTAACACATGTATTTTGTGCAAATTTAAGCTCATTAGAAAGCTTGTTTCCTTGCGTTTACAGATCTTTAGAACGGAACTGCCAAGGAGGAAATTCGTCTGCTGCTCCACTGCCATTGCAAAATCGGTGTCCAGCTTCTGAGGCTCATCGATAAATTTGTATAGTGTATGGAGACGAATTTGCGATATTTGTGCATTTCAACATTGGCTCAAGAGATTACTTGAAGGAAGAGATCGATTTAACGACAATTCAAGAGAGAGACGTTCACGAGAAGTGGATCGTTAAGTAGTCGTCAATTGAATTTAAGAAGATTTATCGATGAGCTGCCAGATGTTGGCTGTTGAGTTCGATTATGATCCAGTGACGATTTGGCACGTTCTCCATGAGACCGGCGAACATTGCATGAAATCCAAAGAGGTCCCACACGAATTGGCAATGCATCAGCTGAAAAAACGATCCAGTGCTTGTGTTCGAGTGTATGAGCGCTACACTCGTGATCAGCTGAAACTGGAACACGTGGTGACGAGTGACGAAGAACTGGTCGTCTTCTACTATTCGCATCGGATATGTGGCTGAATTGTCTTGATGTGGAAGGAGACTACATCACTTGCTGATTTGTCTTTTAGTTGAGCTTAATTGATGCTCAAATAAATTTTAAAATGTATTTTGAAAATGCAGCAGGACTTTTCCCACCACCTTTTATAACAGCCTTGTAGTCGGAATACAGAGAAAACTGTGAGTTAAGTAGTATCTCTCAAAACCGATTATCCAGTCGGCATAAAGGATAAAGGATAGAGCTCTCGGCGTTGATCAATCCCTTTTGTAGAAAAAAATTTCAGTAGAAAGTATGCCATGTGTCCGAAAATCCGGGATTTTTCAACTAGAAAAGAAAATCCCTCCGAAAAGCGACATATTTTCAGCTGTTAACTAGCATATGCTTCTTTTTATCGATGTTTCTGTAGTCATTCGACAGCTTTAAAAATGCCGCATTGAAAATAGACTCTGTTTTCGGTAAATGTGCAATATCTTTCCGACAACCAAGTTAGTGTTTTGTAATCGTTTTTGCCTACTTTCAATTACAAATTGCTTATTGAAATCTCTTCTGTTATACTCTAGCATTTGGTAGCCATGATCGCCCTACTGGTGATGAATTTTAAACTTCGTTACCAAGCCATAACGCCATGAAATAACGAGTTCCATCTGCAGGTCGATCGACTGCTTCGCGGTAACTGAACAGGATGCCACTTCGTTCTGAGTGACTTCACCCGAGAAGACTTCTGAACACACGAGCAAATGTAGGACTTCTTTAATCCATTGAGTAAGCTGATCAAATAAGTCTGAAAATGAACTCACAAAAGAGTTGAAAAAACCGCAGCCGCTTCCTTTCTCGATGTGCTAGGAGGTGGGATTATGGTCGACAGAGCAACATATGTGCTTGTGCTACTTAGTGCACTTGAAAAAAATTTCATAATAAAAGTAAGATGACGAGATAATTCACAAAAAGTTTTAAGAGATACAATGCAAAGAAAAAGATAGTCATCAAGTTGCAGAAACTTGTTTCGTCTATAGGAAGTCTCGACAGGATTCGTATGAATTCACTGAAGCACAAGCAGCCAAAAGGATAGAAATTTGTCGCGAATAGCTGTAGTTTTCCGTTGGACGACAACAAATGACTATTAGACCCCATTCACTGAACAGAAATTTTTCATTAAAGTGTTAGTAATTATCCAAAAGCTCAAATCCCCGGCTGGAGCAGTACGGGGCCGGATTTGCAAGATCCCTTTTATAAGGCTATGAAATCTAAAATAAAATCATGTTTCACGCGACCACGCGTTTTTTACAAAGATCCTTCTTCGAAGTGCTAGTACTGTTTCGACGGCACGAATCTCGAAGAAGACAAGAATGTGGTCGCTTTTTGGAGGAGCTCTCTCGATAGCGCAGTAGGAGAAAGAAAACATTTGTTTTTTACATCTCGCAGGACAGAGCTCTTTCTTTAATTTAGTGATTCCGACGCTGCTCTTGTTTTCTGGTAACGCCGTTTCACTGCGGTGCAGTAGGGAAAATAATATCGAGCTTCACATATTCGGCGAGCTTGTTAATCGCCCAACTCACGGGTTGGGTAGAGGGCGATGGATCGATGCTGATGGGTTAGACATGCGCAGTGCAACTTGTTTTATATTGGGAATTTTTTTTCTAGTTTTGTAGGAAACTTCATATAAAACAATTGAATTAGATGCTACTAGATTTTCTCTACACGCTCATACGCTTTTCGTCCTTCCCACCAGAGTAAAGGCATGAGAAAAAGATAGCAATGGAGGGTCTGAAATACAATTCTATTTCAAATTTTACAGCGTTTTAAAAAGGTTTCTGCGAAAACCGGCGAAGTGCGGCTCTAACCACATATTCGAGATTACAAAGTTTGTTAACACTCCTGTGGAAAGTCCTTGCACAACGAATGAGGTAGAATATTCACTTATCGCCGTCTAACAGATAAGTATCGACGCAAAATTTTCAAACTACAATCCTTTCGCGGTGCGATGAAAATCTACGCCATGCATTCGTCTTCAATTTTTAACTTCGTTTGAGGTGATTGAATGCATGTCTGGTTTTTACAGTGACTCGCGGTGGCCTCCCGCTGAACCGAGTCAGTGCTGCTTATCCTCCCAGACAACTCTGAGACCTGTCTGGTGCCAATTTACCGTCCCCGGAGGAATGGATGGCTTGGTGAGCCATGAGCGCGAGAACGAACCATTGACCTCGTGTGCGACGCAGTGCACCTCTAACCACTGCGCCACATGCGCTCTTACTTCGGCATAGTTGGAATAAATCAGTGGTTCCTGATAAACAGTTTTGATGTGGTAATAACAGTATTTAATGAATGATGGCAATGCAATACAATAACATTGTACAGTAATACAGTAAAACAATTCAATAAGAATGCAATGAATGACGTTCCGACAAGTTCTGCCTTCTGTGAAAAGCCTGGAAAAGTCAAACTTACCTGCAACCCACTCAGTCAAACACTTTCATGACAAAGGCAGATAAGCGTAGGTACAAATACTGGATAACATAGTGAGAAAGATTTACTTCAGGACACTCACAGTTTGATTTTTCTAGGTCCTCCACTTATTCGTTGGAAATCGGCGCTTGAAGCCAGTGTATAAGTGAGGCCGCGTCTGATTGAGGTCGGGAAGATTAGTCTGCGGTATGTGTGAGGTGACAGTGGCTGCAAAACACTTCTCCTTGCTTTCGTTCTTGGTAATCGCTGTCTCTACCGTTTGGGCAAACTTGTGAGTCCTTTTCTTCGTAAAAGCGATCATACCAATCGGTTACAGAATAATTATCGTTTCAGGGCATTTGGGATTACCATCAACTACTAGCACCGTAGTATTCAAACTTGCTCATTTACGGCGCTGTTATATAGCTGTGATTAACTCGTCAGAAAGGAAAGACTTTTCATTTAGTGCGCCGAATTTCCTACAGCTCTTACCCTAGGAGCTCCTACCGTTTCGTAGTCATTATAGATTGCTAGTTTTTTGCTTGTGTGTGATGGATAAGATAGATGAAATGGAGCAAGATGTTTTATTATTTGGCTTTCGGTACCACTTTGTGCTATAGGTGCTTTTGGACAGGTTGACTTGTAGTTTTAAAATGGAAGCCGATTTTCTTGTGGTAGCTTTCTGGTAAAATCTGCTTCTTCGGCTTATTTAACAATGAAGACATTTGCTCATCTCCTCTTTGTTGTGCAGGTGACAAAACAATTATCTATATAACTAAACTAAAGTAACGATCAATGATCGCGTTCCACTCTAGAGATAATAGCTGTGACAACGGTTGGAATTAGACTTTGTCTCATTTCCGACCATTCAAAAGTTGAGCAGTTTGGGCGCTCTTTCAAGAGAGTCGATAACTTGCCGAATCTAGAACCCATACACTCTATAGCGCTTTCGTGCACCGTTAGCAGCTTGCAGGTGGTTTGCCTTGCACACTTATTCGACACGTTTGTTAGAAAGGCAGTCGTGTCGATGGACTCTATCACGTACGCATTGTTGATAGATGCGTTACATGAGCTTTATAGCAACATTTGAGTGTTTGTGAGATGAGCTGGGATGTGTTTTAGCAATTAAACTCGATTAGGCTTATAAATCACGCTTTTCTGTCCGTTGGCCCGTCCACAGAGCTGATGGGTCTTACTTTGAATTTTAATTGATTAGTAGATGCAAGACTATCGGTTCATACCAACTCAGGTGTACTAATAATTAAGTATACGACCTGACATAATTGTAGGCCAATTTTTAGACGAGAAAAAACTGAAGGCTTTAAACAAGCCGAGCTTGCTATTTATATTCATTAATTGTTCACTTTCGACGTTGGTTTTGAATTCTTTATCAAATTATGGGTGATATAGTGCAACTTCTTTGAAGCGTTTTTTTTTTCGCTATCTTAACATACAATGATGAGGAATTACTGCAAACTCTCCGCCTTTACCCCTCTATTTTTTATCTTATTAGCTCGCGTGCTTAATTCATGCTGTTTTTCTTTTCTCGTGTGAGGTTGGAACTACGATTTTTGCTCCATAGTGGCTACATATTGCTGGAGTTCGTCGCGAATATGTGAAAATTGATACCTATCAGATGTTAATATCTTGCTGCCTGAAAACGTACAAGAAAAAGGCGATGTTGATATTACCAGTACATCTCGTTGATCATATTTCTTAGATGATTCTAGTCCACCTTTTTAGCTGAGTTAATCTTGAAGCTCTTGCAAACTGCATACGACCCTACGCATAGGTTCCTTAGAAATGGGGTTGTGATGGTGTGAAACTTAGGTGGACTACCTGAAGCTTTTGCTAACGGTGCTGTGATATCTTATTGAAGCTGGTCTATTCAATTTGTATAGAAGATTTTCAATTTTTTTTCTGCTTCAAGCTGCTCTAACATCTGTCCAAACAGACTCGCAAATTGAAAATTATCCACACCCTGATGCTCCTCCAAGGCAATCCTCCAAATAGTGAAGAGAATGAAGTTTTCTCGACTCGCACTTCTTCAACTACGCATGCATCTTGTACTGCATGCATCAAAGAGATTCATGCAGTAGTGCATCTCGATGTTTGAAATCCGGTGGCTTTCCTTTAGTCGACCGCATAGTCCGTGTAGGCGTTATCGACTGATGAAGTCCGGGACGATCCGATTTTTTTTCCCAGCGAAAGCGGAAATTCAACGTCTTTTTGACCAGGAAAATTCTTTGGCTGGGCTTACTCTCCTAATTAGAAGCATTTTGCAGGCACATTACGAGATCTCTCAGGACCGACAACCAGGTTGAGCAAAAAGTTGTAAGAAATTCCCGAAAGTTTTATTCTTTGATGTTTTGTGCTGTTATCTATTGTTATTTTTGTATATAGCTAATATCTATATAGTTTGTTAATTTCGGCCGCTGTAGAAGATTTACTGATTGAAGCAAGAAGGATAAGGTACGACGCCAATGGCCTGGCTGAGACGTGAAGACGCTCCTTTTCACGATGTTTATGACACCGGAGAAGAGCTGTTGCTTGGAACATGCGATCGCAGAAGAGTCGAAGGCGTTGACAGCCACGCCAAATAGAATTTGACCGTGAACATCGATTCGTTCGAACATCTAACAACCCATATCGGAGGATTACTGTCACAACGATGTAGTTAAATACAGGTCTTGACCATCTTCGGTGCTTACGTACCAACATCAAGCTATAATGAAGACGAAGTCGAAGCGCTCTCTATGAACCTCAAAACTTTTTCAGAGGAGACCATACCTTCTACAAGATCATTGTTGGAGATTTCAACGCGAAAATTGCACCTAGGAGAACGCCTGAAGAACGCTACATTGAGACGCATGGACTAGGATGGAATGAACAGAGTGGGAAGCTACCTGGTTTATCATGACGATCCAAACCATCCATGGTAATTCACAAATCCAAAAACCTCACTTCAAACGGTAGACGTGGGAGTTTCCCAATAGAGAGTACCATAACGAGATAGACCACATCTTAGTGAATCGAAAGCTTTGCCTGACCGACGTCACTGTTGCTTCTAAGTTCTACATGGGATCAAACCATCGGCTCCTTCGTGCAAAGCTCCGTTTTCCCGCGAAAAGGAGAGAAAGCCACTAAATTCAAACAGCGAAATCCCAGAATTACCACAAACTAGGAGTATTCAAATCATTTGCCGGCTCTTGGAAAGATACTGTTGTCGACAACATTGACTCAGGAGACAACCGGCTCGCAATATATCTTCGCGTTAGCGCTATGAAAGTCGAGAGTCCTAAAGTCACGAAGGGACGCTTGTCTTCGCAGACATTTGAGCTGATACGCTAACATGGAATCGCACGAGCTACAGGCAACCAAATCTTTACGTCCGAACATGCGAAACGCTGCGGAGAAGCGATAGAAGGTTACCTCAAAGAGAGAAAAGCAGCAGCTATGGCAGAAGCAGCAAAATCTGAGAAAAGCATTAGCAAAGCGCAGCGAAGTTTCGGCAATTACAAGACTAAGATGATTGCCCTCCAAAGCCTGAACGGGCACTTACAGCTCCTAGTAGGGCAATCGAGAACAATATCCGCCACTACTACTCGAATCTCTCCGCTACCTATGTCCTCTTGCCGTCGTATAAATTGAAAGAGGATGAATCTGTTGTTCGATCGGTCCTCCCTTCCAAAATCCGACAAGCAGTATCGTCGGCGAAGACCAGAACAGCATCCGGTCCAAAAGGGATTAGATCAGAGCATTTATCATCCCCGTGTTGTTTCACGAGAATGCAAACTGGCGCTCTGCCTCACTTTGATCGATTTGGAGAAAACCTTTGATTCAGTAAAAACAGAAGCGGTTATAGAGGCTCTGGATAACCACGGCGTCCCTACTCGGTGCATCTCGGTCCTTCGTGAGCTACATGAAGATTTCATCACCAAAACAACGCCCTTATGCAACAATTTCACCACCGACGCAAAAAGATAGGTTCGACAAGGCGGCAGAATTTCGCCGAAATTATTCATTGCCACCCTTTAAAATATAATGCGAAATTATGGTCGATATGGGGTGAAAATCGACGGTCGACAATTGAACCATCTTCGCATCGCTGATGATATCGTCCTCACAACACCAAGCATCAGCCAAGCAGAACGAATGTTGGCCGATTTCGACAACACCTCTAGAAGGACTGGTCTTCTACTACATTCAACGAAAACGATGTTCATGAAGAAAGGGTAGGTTTCGAATGCCCCAATTCGCGCCCAGCGTAACGAACATCTCCGAATACTCCATTTGCGTCTACCTAGATCGTGAAATCAACATGATGAACGACCTGACTTCAGAGTTTAGCAGGAGGAAACGAGAGGCTTAGCGAACGCTTAAGAGCATCGAAGATGTAGCGAAGAGTAAAAACATCCGACTTCGTGCCTACCTTTCAACTCTACAATTATCCCTGCCCTAACTTATGAGCAGAAACCTAGTCTCTACGTAAGCAGGACGAAAGATCACTTGTCGTTATTGAACGCGCAATCGAAAGGTCCGATACTAGAATTATTTCGTATTTCGCCAATAAGCGAAAGGATCCATAGTTATGACCTACGTCAACGATCGAAGACCAAAGATGTCGTTCTACACTTCAGGATATCGAAAATAAGGTGAGCCAGACAAGTGATGCGATTCAACGACAATCGGTGGACGAGAATCGTTACAGACTGGATTCCTCGAGATATCAAGCGCTCTACAGGAAGACTACCGACTCGGTGGAGCGATCTCTTCACGAAAATTATAGAAGAAAGATTTGATGCTCAACGAATCTTTAGAGTGAGGAGGATCAACTGGGCTACTCCTGCACGCGATGGGGGAAAAATGGAAGTGTTGCTGTTGCCTGCTCGAGTCACTCGACGATCAACGCAGCGACAAGTGATACAGATGATTAATTTTGGCTATTCAACCGTATGACTTGCGCGTGTTCATCGATTTGACTTTGTTCACAAGAGCCTTGCCAGGATCCGCATGAGCTCACCGAAGCACAAGCTGCCAGAAGAGTGGAGACTTTCTGACCAACTGCCCAAGAATTCATTGAATGCTCGATTTTGTCGGAAAATATAACATTTGACAAGGTATAGGTATTCTTGGCCAATTACGATGAGAGCAAGCGCTGAATTAAAAGACTATAAAACGCCATCTGCTTCAAGGCTTGATCAATTTCGTAAGAAAGCCATGATCTGCGTGTGGTAGAACTTCCAGAGTGTTCTGCATTTTTAGTTGTTTCCAGATGGCCGTGTCGTCAATGTTGAGCTCAACTGCCAACAGTCGGATCACATCAACAACATATTGAAAGCAAAGTATCTAAGACTGGTCCTACGAAGGCGTACTCTGTTTCAGCAGGGCAATGTCAAACCGCATACGGCTAGGAAGACCAAGAATAGGATGAAGAGTTGGACGGCGTCAAAGTTTTCCGTACCTCGCCTACACTTTAGACGTTGTTCCATCCGATCGCGGCCTCAGTCCATCGATGCACCTTTTCTTGAATGAACATCAGTTTGTATCATTTAGTGAAGTTGAAGAAGCATGACAAGAGTTTTCATTTCAAAGGAGGCGAAATGGTGCTTCGAGCAGATCCGATCTTGTAAAACGATGGCAAAAAGTTGTGGTTCAATGGTACTCTTTACTTTAGAGAGCAGATACTGCGCATGAGAATGAAACTTTCAATATTTCTTAGAAATTTTTGTTTAACTCTATATCCCAATCTTACAGAAGCACAAGAAACAAAATGCTTTAGGCACGCAAACTAATGAAATCAAAATATATTGGAATATCATTTAGTGATAAGGAAGGAGAGTTTGTAGTAATTACTCATCAATGGGATGTTGAGATAACGAAAAATACTTTGAAGACAACGCACTCTATCGCCCTTTATCTGAAGAGGAATTCTAAAATTAATATCAAAAATTGAACATGGAATGGTTTGATATGGCATACTCGGCTGGTTTAACTCTTCAGTTTCTCTCGACTAAAAACTGATCTACTTTATGTCCCGTCTTATTCTTACATACTATATCTCGGAAATTGTTGCGCATTGATGATCTTGTGTTTACTAATGGATCAAATTTTAGAGTTAGATCTATCAGTCTAAATTCTTTCTATTTTGACTGCCACTTGCAATGGTATGATGCTATAGTATACCCAATATGTGAAGTGCTGTGCAAAAACGTTTGCGTCAGCCGGGATTTGTACCCAGATCTCACTCTTCCCGGGAGCGTATGCTACCCGTTGCACTACCGACGCTCGTCTTGCACAGCACTCTTATTTGCGCTATAACGCGTTGTCTGCCAACAGCCAACCGTCGAGGTCTGGCGGGGCAGCCGCTATCGGCATTGAACCCACCGGAAAGAAACCGGAAAGAGTGAGATCTGGGTTCGAATCCTGGCTGAGGCAAACGTTTTTGCACAGTACTCCACATATTAGATCTATCATTAGTTGCGTGGAGGGGAAAACAGATAGGATAAAGTGGTCTATAAAGCTAATACTAATCCATTTGCTAAAACGCGATCCATCCATCTCACAAGCACCCTAAACCGTCTATGTAATGCATCTTCCAACACAACGAGCGTGATGGATTCCCTTGACTTGACCGCCACTATAAAAACGTGTGTAGTGAGTCCACAATGAAGGCCATCTGCCAATTCTCAATGCGAAACGAAAGAGCTATGAAGTTATATGGCTTCTCCATCGACAAGTCATGGCTCTACTAAAGGAGTTCCTAAGCTTCCCAGTTTCTAAATGGTCCAAAAGTTCTTTGGCATAAATTGGGAGGTTGGCAATAAGAGCGACTGCTCCAACCCTTGTTATAGTTTTTATGCCCAAGGTGGAAGCTCCTATAATCAATCACCAGCGTTTACTCTGCTGCAGATATATAGACGATTGCTTTGTCGTCTGCCCAGCGCAGGAAGAGATGAATAAATGTTTTGAGTTGTTGAATGAACAGAGTACATAAATTAATATCTTCATTTTGAGTGTTTTTTCAAGACCACGTTCAAATTACAATAGATCTCTTCATTATTACTTGAACCAACATGTCATGTGGTCTGGTGAGGGCTCATACATAGCCCGATACACGTGTTTCGACCTTACAGTCCCGTCAGTCGGGCATAACCCGTCGTCTTTCAATCTTTTTATGAGCCAATCCCTCGGAAAATAATGAAGAGATCTATTAAAATTTGAGCGTGCTCTAAGAAAACACTCGAAATAAAGGTATAATATGCTAAAAATACCAATCAAAGAGCAATCGAGAGGAAAAACACTGTATGTTCGGTGGTATTTCTACTTCACTTACAGTGTAAATCGCTCGTCTGCGATACCTTTGCGTAGGGAGAAGAGGTTACCGAGAGGATTGGGTCATAAAAAGATAGAATAACGATGGGTTCTGCCCGGCTGATGAGACTGTAAGGTCGAAACACGAGTATAAGGCTGTACAAGTGCCCTTACCAGACCAAATGGCATATTGGCTCAAATACTAATGAAGAGAGTACGTAAAATTTATCGGTAAACAACCAGAAAAAATTACTTATCATTTTTGAAAGGTCAAGTCAACCTGTCTAAAAGTGCCTAACATGATGTGCTATTCAAGGCCATTCATAAAGACATCTTCGTTCATGATCTTCCCTCCCATCATCAAACACAAGCACGCATTATGAAAGGCGTGTTTTGAACGGCTGCTAGTGTGTGCACAGAAAAAAAACTGGGGTAAAATCCCCAAGCTTGGAGCAAAAATAACCATCTCTAATGGGTGCGGAAAGGTAGGAGCTCCGTGAGCTAAATATGAAGAAATTTAACGCCCCAAGCGGAAAGTCTAACGAACAAAAGGCCTCATTCATCCTCCCCTTTACTTCTGACAAAATATGCACAGCTATTGAACGCTACCTAAAAAGAGTAGGTTTAGACAATTCGGTAGCAGTAGTCGAGATACCCCCAAATACGCCAAAGCGCCCATTAGTCCGCAAGCGAATGTATGACCGCCTCTGTGGAACAAAATACTGCCAAGCTTGCTCAAACGGTAGAGACGGCGATTGCATTAGTTCTGGCACAGTATATACTCTAACTCTATACACTAATAAACTCTAAGGCAATAGCACCTAGCTGGAAAAAAGTAACTCCAACATGGGATTCCTCTAACATGCATAGAGGAATAAGAACATAGAGAAGTAGATTTCAACGTCATATTTGCTATCCGTGCAGTATTCCAAAACGCTGTCGATAAGAACTCTGAAAGCTCTTTGTATAAGTAGTAAAGGTCCAAAGATTAACCAAAAAGAAGAGTGCCTCATATCCACTTGTGATCTCGGGCCATATCTTAGGCTAATCTTTCCGATCTGAGTGCCGCGCACTTACTTATTGGCTTTGAGCGGCTGGTCTCCAAAAAAGAAAAAATTGAAGAACCAAAATAACTAAGCGGTGAGGTTCTAGAATGAAGCCTTCCACGATGTGATTCATAATTTTTTTACACTTTCTGCTGGAGTTATGAAAGTGTTTGACTGAGCAGATCGTAGATCATTTTGAATTTTCCAGATTCTCGATAAGGACAGTTTCGTCGATCCGTCAGCCACTGAAGCATTTTTGCACTGTTGTGCTACACAACAGTACTATATTATTGTACTGCTTTATTATTATTCGGTATATACTGCTATTACCTACCTCGAAATTGCTTATCAGGAAAAAGCCACAGTGAATCAATTTCTATGGTGATCAAGAATCGCACTATGCACGGACGTTTCGCGGGATTTGGTGTGCTACGAGGGCGGATTAATGTGGAATTTGCGTCGGAAGTGTTCTACACCAACTGCCTGTAAACATCATCTTCTTATAAGGAGATAACATGTTCTAAGCTGATAGGTCTAGTGATATACAGGCCATGGTTTGTCCTGTTGGGACTTTTCATCACTACCTTCCCTCGGTTCAGCCGATCCTTTGAGGTTAAATAATCCTCTAGAGGAATCGATGCAGAGTAAAAAAATCATCCCAAGTCAGACGATGTACTTTTACCTGACATTGTGGTGACCGGCAGTCGAGTACAATGCTGTTATAATGAATCAAGCGCTTCTATCGGCCGCTTGTTGACCTTCTATCACCTTATTTATAGTATGATAGCTTAATTGAAACATTTTGAGCACCGCCTGCTTTTAGAACGGTTCAATGAAACAACATAAAAGTAGATGGCAATCACCTTATCAGATGCCGTGCTATTTTCGTGGAGAAGTACGATGTAGTTTAGTTCTTCATTACTCAGAGTCGATTCGATAGGAATAATACTGTCCAGTGAAAGCTGCAAGTAAGTTATATCTTTTGTAATTGTGATAGTCCCATGATAGAACGCCACAGCTGTTGAATCAATGCATAATTGAAACTTGCACTTGCCACAGCAAACGATATGAGCGGCTGCAGAGATACGAATGGAGCACACTAAAGGAAAATAATCAACGACAACTATGTTGTCGATATGTAAGTGATAGTTGACATTAATGATTAGTGGTGCTCATAACTATCACGTCGGGGATTGGTTATGTAATCTCAAAGCGCTTTTGATATCTAATGGTCTAACGATTTTGTACGAAAAGACACATGGAATCGTAAGAAAGGATATAAGGTAAAGCGTTCGCAACTACTGATCTTGTAACGAAGCGCTATGCATTTAACTCCATTAGTTGAATTGTAAGCCCGATTCATTAATCCCAAAAAAGATGAAGACGCCAATATATCATCCCGATAAACTTTTCCTATTCACTTTGCAATATTAGATTTATTTTTGAGGGAACGATTTTTGAATGATGAGGCCAAAGTGAAAGGAAAGCCGATTTTTGAATATCATTATACTTTGTAGCAGCTGAGAATGTTAGCGACTGCTGCATGATAGAATGGGAGAAAACAAACGTATCTTATCTCTATCAAGGGATATTTAGTATATGAAGCGCATTCCATATAAGAATATTGTCGAATGAGGCTCTTCATTCGAGCGATGTCCGAATAATTTAGTTTTCAACCTCGCGATATTGGATTATTCATTAAAAACAGTGATCGTAGATGTGAAAAAGGAGCAGTGACCTTATATATTTTAAGCCACGTCTCAAATAGCCCTACAAGACATGAGCTTTAGATGCAGGCCAAAGGAATATCATGAGCGATCACCCCCAGAACACCATCTGGGTCTACAAATTTAATCTTCGTGCTTGCTTTCTTTTCGCGGAAGGATGGTTTGATCAGTATGTTAATACGTAACATGATGAGAACAACTACAATATTTGAATTAGACATTATAACCAGCGAAAGTCGTTGGAAAGTATAGAAAGGCAGGATAATGAGTGAGGCTTGCGGACACCATGTCAGCCTGACGTCCTCATTGACGTTAGTCAGACCCGTTGCGACTACGATAGGTGAATGATGACCGCGCAGCACCAAGCGAGACTTTTGCAGCTCAGTACGGACGAGATGAAGTCGTAGTGCTACTAGATCGGTTGATACGACTTGTCTCACTGTGAGCATATGCCGACTTGAAACATATTATTAAGAACGAGGTCCCCAAAAGAAAATAGTCGTTTGTAATTCAAACTTATGACAAATTGGAGTTTCCCGAAGAAATGGATATTGAGTCGATAAAGTGAAAAAAATTTGCAAGTAAACTTACAACTCAGCTATGTTCGTCTTTGAAATTTGTAATTTCATGAGCGAAATCGATAACAAATTCGAAATTCTAGGAAAATAATGGCCAAAATAAAGACACAATGGAGAAGTGGAAACGAACAAATCGCGTTACACAAGGAAAATGATGACGAAAAGTGCTAGAGACAAGAAGAAGAGAATAGATCAACCAAAAACTCCCAAGTGAAAGGAGTTTGTAGTCCAACATTCAATACTGAACCCTTTTTAATGCTCATCAGATTGTCAAATGATGCTCATCATGAATCAGCAGGAGCATGAACATACAGAAATGTTTTCGAACTAAAATATTCTAATAAAAGAAGAGATAATATGAAACTTAGCAAACATCGAAATCTCACAATATATTTTGAGCCTAGAATGAGGTCTGTTATAGGCACTTCTACAGTGCAACGAATGTGCTTCTGGTTTGAAATGTCCAGCAAATGTAATGTGATGTCTGGCATACAAGGTCCATGTTATATATGCAGTCGACTAGGAGATGCTCTACGACTTCCACAACCTCCACTCAAACACAATCGCTTTTGTCACCAGCCAGTTTCATTCCCTTCAGCCAAATCTACACCCACGAACATTTTTTAGGAAATTTCATGACGAAACTCTTCCATACAAATTCTGCGAAGGAGACAGCAGAATTTCTATCTCGCCAGCATGAAATACGAAACTACTCGTGATTTGTTTCTGAACTGGATGCGACACGAGGAGGAAAAGTTGTGATACCAGCCAATAGTCATTTTACTACACTCATAGTAGGTAAGAGAATTATCACTGGGCTGAGCATTATCTTTACGTGTTATAAAAAGTCTTTCATGTTTTCTTCAGTTGCGATAGAGCACACTAATGATACAATGGCTGACGTTTCGGCGCAGTTCGCCTTCATCAGAGCCTCAAAAGGTCAAATTGATTCGCACTTCATCCAGTTAAGTATTCTCATAACTGCGGCAGAAGTAAAAAACGAAATTCGTTTTGCATAGTGCAAGCGTCTCAGGCAGCTGTCGTTTGGATATTTCTTGACTCTACCAATTACTCATTAGAGATCAGAAATAGGTGAGAATTCTCTTGGTTTAAATTGCAAGATCTGCTTGATTCTTTTCTGATATGTAGCGGCAAATAAAGAAACGACTCCTTTTGCTGAACAAGAACTTTTCACACAGTCTTAGTAATCATCCAAAAGCTTGAATCTCTGGCTATCGCTCTACATGCTCCCTCTTTAAAAAGACCCCTTTATAACACTGTAGCATTTGAAATAAAAATATATTTCACACAGGCGGCGCGTTTTCACTATTACTTGGCAGGGAGCACGAAAAGCATAGTCGTGTAGAGGAAATCTTGTACTATCATAGTCATACGTTTTATTCACGGTCTCTTGCAAAGCGAAGATCTCGACTTAAACAACGAAATTTGCACTCCGCGTGTAAATCACGTCAGCGCGATCGATCGCTCACCGTATGGAATCGACGGCCAGTATACTCTCATCCCCTCTTACCTTCCTGCCTTTTCCCAGCCTCATTTTAGACGAAAAACAACGTTTGCGTATGTGTAACTCAATCTTATTTTTTCTGCTACACTGCGATGCAATGGTGTTTCGAGAGAATTAGCGCAGCGCTGAAATCATCGAAACTTAAGCTGGTTGCTTAAACTTGATGGTTGCTTAGAAGTTGCGGAAATAGCTTTATTTCACAAGGAATGTGCGTGTCTGGCACACAAGTGCTAGGTTTAGACTCGAAGAGAAGTAGTGTGAACCGCATCTGATCCTCTTAATAAGACCACAAACCACCTGGAAAATCCGAATATCGCCACTGTCTATGAATTAACAGCTTCACGGAGTTTTGTTATGCTGCAGAAGCTTCCCGCTAGCTAAGCCATGCCAAAAATACTGTATTTCATTCACAAAACACTTAAACGTTGTTTTACTCAGAACAATCGACCTCGCAACGTCGGGGGGAATGTGAGGTTCAGATCTTTAGAATCTACATTATCTGCGAAATAAACTGCAACACAATTAACACCAAAAGACGGATGGGCTGGTAATATAATAATACAATAAGTAGAAAGTAGATAATAGATGGACAGAGAAACACTAAACTGCACTCAAAGAAAAAAATAACTGCCTTCTTTCACGAGTACATAACGAGGACGAGACATGCCTGTGGCTAACGCCAGACATCCGTATCTACATACGGCATGATGTAAAGGTGAATAACAGGCTTCATAAGCATTACTATTTTCGAAGCACTTGACTTTAATCGACTGACTTCTCAGTGCTTCTATGGAAGCGCAATTCGTATGAAACAGCACTTGAAAACTTATGAGTCAAATCACTACAGCTGTGAAAAAGCCGAGACGCCAAACCATTTCACACAGCTTTATTTTACGGCAATGCCTATGCAAGATGGTTATTATTGATCATTGAAGCTGAAAAAATTTAACCTAACGAAAGGATTGTCTCAACTCGATTCTTGTTGTTTTGTGTTGTTGTTGTTTCAACACGAACATGAAAGTCTATCGTAGCCGTCAACTATCATCCGAGTGCTTGATGCACTTCATTCTTCTTGCTCTTGATTTCGTTATAATTTACACTGCCAGTACGCAATAGGGTTGTCATTTCAAAAAAAAAGATTTCTTCTTGGGTAGACGCGAGGCTGTTCTTAGGTAGCCACGAGGCTGAGGATTTCATTGAGCATAAGCCTACATTTCGCCAAACTCGCCTTTTTCGTAAGGGGAATGGTCAATCAGCACACCCTCAGTGATTTACCTTCATAACGTTATTGAAAGAACTCAACACTCAAATTTCAGTAGCATCATGAGCCTCTTTCAATAATGCGAGGGAGTTATTTGTACTGAAATGATAGGCGACACTGCCTTGGCAGCAATCGTTCTATTTCCTACGGTTTATTTCGGTATGTAATTTCTTTATAGTTGTAGCAAATCCTTTTTTTGACTTATCCGTCGTAAAAATTTGCGCGCTGTTCTAGCACTTACATTTGATTCATTTTCCGTACTCCCCATCACAAAAGTCCTCTCATAAACAATAATTACATATAATACATCAATACCCGTCAAACAATACAAATGACGGATCAACCAGCATATTACGTAGTAATCGATAAATCAATGAACGGTAGTAGTTTGATTAGTAGCGAGTTCGTAACATGAGTGATATGTCAACATGGGATAAATACGCGAGAATGAAGAGCGAGAGCTGATGGACAATATACGGGGAGTATTCTGCTTAAAGTATTTGCAAACCTCGATCAGGAGACGAGGGAACCATGGGAGCTATCGTGGTCGCTTTGGAATGACGGGACCTCGAGGTGGTATGCCGGGTCGATGATGTGTGAGTATTATAGTCGTATGAATCATATAAGTCTCACATTGCTTGCTCGAATTCGTCTTACGATCCCACTACCCATCCGGCGGAGATGAGTCGCCCACGTCCCCTCACCACTGGGCCCGTTTCCGTGACCTGCGTTTGTAACCACAACTCTTGGTGCAACACCGAGCGATCGATAATCAAGCGAGAAGTGGTGAACAACCTTATGTTTTATATGACATGAGGCAGCGGTCAGCAATTCAACAAGGCTACATCGAGTCATAAACAGCAATGGTCGGCGATCGTTAAGCTATAAGGAGAAAGAAACGAATAGGAAAATGAAAAGTAACCAGACGGCCGCACGGGCCGATAAGGCGCTCGACTGCCGCCGCCGTCGGCCCATTGCCTGCGTATCTTCGCTGCGTATCCGTCCTCCCGTACCGAGACACCGCCAATTAACACGTTTAATCAACACGTTGACACGTTCGAAATCGGCCCTTATCGCACGCCGCCTCTGCGGCAGGAGGTGCGGCGGCGCAACGGGGCAGAGTCTGTACTAACGCTTTGCAATGGAAATACGGTAGTCTGTTTGGTAATCTGAGGCATTGAGGGAATATTATCGTAATAAAATGATTAAATATAGCAGGAGACATTCCGATAAAAGTTTTACAATTTAGGAAAATGTCCATGTATCGCAAAATCATTCAAGTTTTCAATGGGAAAAACAATTATTGTGAAGGGAGACTTATTTCCAGCTGTCATACAACTTCGTTCCTTTTTTTCACCTATGCCTTTCTATCTCCCACTATGTCTGCTTTGTAAAAAGACTTTTATAGCCCGTTCTACAGCGGAAAAGGGCACGATTTACAGTCAGAGTTCGTTTTTTATCAACTTCATAAGATATTTCTTGACATTCCAAAGAATATCCTGATTGCAAGATAACTATCTATACAGAATAATAAATATGACGGCAAAATAAAGGAACGTTATAGAAAAGGTTTCTATAAAGAGTTTATAGTAAAGAGAACGCTTATAAAATCTCTGTCTTTCAACGAAGAAATCGCTTCCTACAAAAAAAAAAACATTTTTTCTGATTCCGTATAACATTTTTTCCTGATTAATTGAAGTTTTGATTAGTCAATCGATAACCTAAATAAAGCCGCTTTGATAACAAGCCTAACTCCTGAAAGACCCTCAGCATTACGTTATACTGAAGGAGAAGATTGACGCTTCGCCTCAAGATGCGTTGTTTTAACTTCACAATGAAATTTTTTTGCTATCTTTCCCAGTAAACTTTGATTTCATGCAAACCTTATTGTTAGGAAGGATAGTTCATTGTCAGAGAGATTTCTATAAACGTAGTTTCAGTAGGAACAACGCCTAGTTATTTCAAATGTTCTCTGACCATCAAAAATTGTGTGGATCCCTGTGGATAGTATTATTGTTCATTCATACTTGTTTATTCAGCAGTCAACATAAGTATAACGTACAAACATAAAAGATATATATATATATATATATATATATATATATATATACGTGTCTACATTAACATACATATATATACATTTTTTTTTATTTATATATACTTGCATGCATGCACAAATACACATGTACCACATATACGTATGTCATATATACATATAACATATAATAGCAATGATACATCAATTTAACCCAGTTGAAATACGATGCTTCCCTAATAGTTTATCTATGTCCAAAACGTTTGAGACCACAAATTTCATGAGTAGCATTAAACATTCCAAATAAAAGTGGCTTTTACACTGATTTCACCTAGTACGTGTTTTTTAGCATGATCTGAAGCATAACTATAACCTAAATTCTTATTCACCGCGTTTCTATAGCACTAGATGCAGCGCCTACGCTTTCCGAGAGACGCCCTTTTGAAGACGTGGCTATATCTAGGGGTAGAAGGATTAGGTCGTTCCAAATAGCTGACATAGATCGCCGCCTTGAATATTTTGAATTGGATTTTTTCTACGTAGGTGCGGCACAATATCCATGAGTTCTTGAGGAGTACCGACGTGACAAAGTGGAATAGTAGACGTACATACCTAGAGTACAAATTACAAATTACGAAGCTAAGAATGAGCGAAATGCTCTCACCATTTACTGGTCCTCTTGAGGAATGGTAATATGGCAGCTATCTGGTCAGTCGGTCCACCAGCGACTTTCTCCTATTGTTCATCTCGAGGACTTCAAACTTGTCTGTGCAGGGATTTTTGGCAGTGCCGTGAGCTGTTGAAAGCATTGTGACGTCTCCTCTATCCCTGAATAGCAGAGCCATAACGCTACTTTGATTCTGCATGGCTTTTCACTCGCCCCTGCGCAGTTTTCCTTCTATGACCTCCTTAGGCAAGCCTTTTCTGCTCTTTCTGCATGTTCCGGTAATGTATGTATTGCTTTGCAGCAGATTCTCAGCTAGAACGACGCTGGAGTACCAGTTGTCGGCAAAGAGGTGTCTTCTTTCAGTCAGAAGATCCTTCATTAAATCCTTTACCACAAAATCCGCAAGTGGCTCGTTCGGTGTCGGGTTTGTGCCAGCACCCATGTACACCGTCGTTGTACCCGCCTTCACCACAAAGTTAAAATAGCTTTATTCCATATCTGTTTGTTTTGCAAGATGCATACTGGCGGAATTTAATTTGTCCTCTGAATGGCACCATGGACTTATCCGTACAGACGTCTCCCATGGTTTGAATGGGTCCTTATAACTTTTATTGACAAGTTCCAGCATTGGTCTTATTTTGTATAACTTGTCATTCACATCGTGACCCATGTTGTTGTTTACATGCAAGTGGGTCATGAAATCGAAGAAGCGATCCCTCGACATAGGATGCGAAGCTATGGAGACTCCCAAAATATACGGGCCATTGCTCCAGTAATCGTAAAACCTTGGCAGTTGTATAATGGTCATTTTGATTTTTTTAAATTGTTTTGTATTGAGAGATTTACGTAGGGTACAGGATTTAGTGCACTTTATTATGATGAGTTGTTGTTGATGTAGTTAACAAGAGATGAATATGACCAAAGTATGAACGAACAGATATATATATATATATACATATATATATATATATAAGATAACGATGTTCAGTAACAGCTCGAAAGATCACTTTGTACTGTGTATCTGCCTTTTCCCTCAAGATTCGAAGCTTCAGGAGGAAATGCTGCCATTGTTCCTAACAAAAAGTTTCATGGATGTCTCTTCTTCCGTATTTAATCATTTACTGCGGACGAAATCTCCTTTAGTAACAAAAAATATCCATATTTCATCAGAAAACTACCACGACGCCATTGCTGCCGCGGCTTATGTGGCGGCGCGGCGCGGTGCGGTGGCGCGACGAGCAGGATTTGAACTTCGTTGCCAACGTGTTAACCACTGCAGCGCTCGGCTCCCCGTAGTCATTATAGCTCACCAACTATGAATTTGTGTGAGTCATACTAAACCAGACTGAACTTGTTGGCGGTTGGTTGCAGTTAGCTTTGATATCTTATATCACAGACAGAGTAATAACAAAGCAACAGTCTCGAAACCTTGATTTCTTCTAAGCATTCAATATGGACATAATTCATCTGTTATGTTTCTACTTTTCAATCCTAAGATGAAAAAAAACAGTTGGAATTGTGACAAAAGCTTTTTTTCACAAGTTCTCGATCGACAGTAAGTCTGCTTACACGACGTCCTCCAATCTATCGTCATCAGTTGACAGACGCACGTTCACATGTAGAAGAGTGCGTGTCGAATTCAAAACCCAATTTTCTTTTGAGCGCTTCAGCGGATCAAGAAATTTTTCCAAAAACCAATTTTGCCATCGAAATATTCGAAATTTCAACTATTGTATGGATGTATTGACTGTCCAGTAAAGAAGCTAGGCAGATAATGTTTGGGGGTAAAACATAACTTTATTTCTACCGTCATAGCACAGTGATAAAACCAATATGAGGAAAAAAAAACAACGTTAAGCTTCTTGAGATTCATGAGGTTGTAGTCGTTAAATAACTCGAGAAATGCCATTTCACTACTAGGTCTGGTTTGTGATCAGACCTTCCGTAGCACGTTCTACTATCAAAAACAATATAACGTCGTACTTTCATGGTCTTCTTTTCAACTACGCAACTCGTCTTTTGTTCCGATATATTGAATTTTGATTTCAAGAAAATTTTGTCGCTATAAAAAGATTGCCTATTATTTGATACGGATTTCTGAGAAGTGATGCATGAAAGAAAATTTCAGCATGTAGCCAAATTTAGCCGTAATAGAGCTCGCATTCAACAATTTGAAGAATAGTTCTGTGGAAAAGACACCGCCTGTACCCAGTCATCACCTTTCTGATGGCCATTGATATTTATCTGCTCTAAAATCAACCTCATGTACCTTGGAAACACGGTTCTCGGAAGTCGAATGAAATCTTGCACATGATCATTGCACTTTGGAGACTTTTGTCGTCATCAAAGAGTAGGGTAGAGGTGGTGATAACATTGAAGTCATTTGGAGAGGTGGAAACGGGGAGAGATACAAGAAATCATTTCGAAAGCTTGCTAAACTAAGAAAAACTAAGCGAAGCTTAAGGCCAGTGCGCATAACCAGTTGCAAAGGTTGCATCCTTGAATAATTTTCATCAGAGTATAAGTGGATAATACTAGGTTAAGGAAAAGCTCCTTAGCACTCGCAGAAAATTTAAAACTCATGTTTATTTCAAACAGAATCAGTGTCGCAAACTCATGCACCTATCTCAAGAATGTTTCGAAAAGAAACTCTCACGACAATGCTGGTCATGGTGCATCAAATTTCAATTTACTCTTTGCATATCGAATAATGACGATGTACAAAATTGAGCTCCGAGTTTTGATACGCTATTGTTGGAAGCGACAATTTTCGACAAAAGATGTTGCAGAGGAGGTCAGAGGTGTTGAAGGTAAAGGAGCTGTAAGACACGTGATTGCTGCGAATTGGTACAAATGATTTGAAAATGGTATTTTCAATCTCAAAATCAATCCGTTTTGGCCGGCTTATAAGATATGAGCGGTGATCTGCCAGCAGCTTTGGTGCAAAACCGTTGTCATGCACTCGTGAACCGGCAGCAGAATCTGGCTCGGTAAAAGACGGTCTGGAGTAATCTCCAGCAACTTGACTTCCTCCTCAAAAGCCTCCCTAAACCTGCACTAATCGACTAAAGCCCAAGCCAGTCACTGCTTGTAGTTTACCGTCAGCTGTTGCACATCCCGTTGAGCGATCCTTTTGCATGTGTATCGTGACGTCGGACGAGAAGTGGATCTATATGATCACGGTCACGAGCGGAGCAAACGTTAGGTTACTAAGGGTCAAACTTCACGATCAGTTGCACGTCAAAATCTGCTCGGCAAACAGGTTTTGATCTGCGTTTGGTGGAATCTTGATGGTGTTTTGTATTGCGAACTTGTTCTAAATGGTCGTGCCATCAATGCCGGACTCTACTGCGTGTGGCTGAATCGGGTCTACGATGCGATGAAGGAACAGTACCCGACACTGATTCATCGAAAGAGAGTGTTGTTTCATTAAGACAATGCCAAACCCCACACCAAAAAGAAGACTAAGGAAAAGTCTGATGAATTGAAGGGTTTCGAGCTCTTGTCGCACCTAGCATGCAGTCCAGATGCTGCGCCGTTCGACTATAGTCCGATTTCCGCTCAATGGAACATTTCCTGCTTGGACGCCGATTCAAGACATTTGATCAAGTTGAAGAGGCATATCAGTGTTTTCTGATTCAAAACCCAAGAAATGGCATTTTGAGTAGATCCGGAGGCTTGAAAGATTGTTGGAACAAGATAGCGATTCAATGACGGTCTTCATTTGCGGAATAACTATTGATAATTTTAATTGAATTCATACATAAACTTTTGAATTTTTAGTGGATGACTAGGAAGTTTTTATTCAAGCTATTAGCCATAGTACTATAGAACAAAGTGTCTTCCAAAATTCTTTAGAAATTCTAGCTTTCAAAGTACACTAATCTAGAGAAACTGCTAAGCCTTACCGTTGTAATGACATCACCTTGCAGTGTGCAATATCATTTTTGACAATGATCTCAATATTTTTCAACTGTACTGACATGTATCAACTAGAAATAGCGTTATACAAGATATTATTTCGTTGAGTACGTAATGGACCATTACGTTTACGAAATGATATGTTCTGAGGTCAACAGAAATCGTTCATTTTAATTATTTATATGATCCATCCTCACATCCTATGCGATTACAAACACAGCCGTCTTGATGTCTGCTGTTATTAGCCCGTAAGATTTCGCAGCTTACGAACTAGTTCAAATCCATCTGAAGATTTTTTCTCTTCATAAATGCCGTTCAACAGCATTTCGACTAATCTTCAGTGAAATCGCTGGCTAACCTTACTATGGCTTTTCCACATCCTTTCCACATGTTATAGCATATTTCGCGATGCTGAACGAGCTTGTCGTGAACATGCTTCACATCAAATTGCCGAACCTACAGAGATGAGGGATCACTTGCCACAAAATGATGTCAGTCAGGCGCTTTCTAGATCCCTGAAACCTTTCAACATATTGTAAATAGGAGTATGGCGTTGTAAATATTGAGATATTCGATTTAGACGCGTTGGGTGGCCAATAATATGGTAAGAGACTTTCTTAAATAAATCAGTGCTCAGAAAAACAAATTTTTTTGTGAAAATCACCCAGCGAAATTATGAGAAACCAAAAAGGATGTGGTAGCAGTGGCTTTTCCAAAAATGACATTTTTCTTTATACTTGAATATGAATCAGACGAAACGAATCATCGTGACATTGGAATGAAGCGGACAAAAAGGAAGTTCTTAGCAGTATTATTTAAAATGTAATTAAGGAAAAAGAGGATATAACTAAGTCCTTGCTTTGTCCTAAAAAACTGATATGAAAATGATAAATTTCCCATGATAGTGTAAGCACTGCAGCAACAATTTTTTGCTTCCTCAAACTGGGACCTCATTCAGTCCCAATGCGTGGTGCAAATAAGTTACGCATACTTTTCAAACAATTAGAGCCTTAATTAATCTTAACGTCACCTTGAAATTCGTAGGCACTCAGTAAGCATGCAAACTTTTGGCGTGTAAAACTATTTTCTGGAAAAATCGTCATTACATTCTCCGGTTTCCAAACTTGAAAAGATACTTTCAGAAGAATTGAAAAATTTTTCAAGTGAAAAAGCTACCGTATTAGCAAATATAGCGTTCGTGTGAGGCATAATGGGTTATGGCGCGAACAGCTGGATGGTATTCTTGAGTAGTACTGCTATTGCTTGTGGCTTCTTAGTAGTTTCACTGCATGCTTATACGATACTTTGTTGATATCATTGTTTCAACAATGAAACAATAAGTAAACTTTTCTCCATATGATTCCAAATATGACATTGGTCTAGTTATCGGAAAACTATCAGTAGATTTTGGGCCAATAGCATGCTTGCAAATGTATTGGATAATAAGAAGAGTTTCAACTAATTTTAACACAGATAGTTCAGGCTGACGGTGTGAAAGCAGCTATTGTTCGAATCGGAATGTCGGATCCTAGAAAGATCGATATCTTTGATGAATTGACAGAAAGTCATGGATTTTTCACAAGCAAGAATTTTTTGCCTAGAGTTGGAGCAACTAGTAAGCCAGGTGCATTCTCGAAATACGTAGAGCCAGTATATTTTATACTATGAATTAAAAAATGAAGGGCAGAATCAAACGGAAAATCAAAATCAAGAAAAAAAGTACTTCCTCAGACGGTTCATTTTTGTGTGACGTAGATCTCAATACTCCTCTGCAGCTAAGTTGCCAGAGAAGGCGACACAGTTGCAAAGATCTCCGGGTTGTTTTATGTATAACTCATTTATAAGGTCTAAAAGCTGCCGCTATATAGTTTCTTCATAGTAAATCGCTCTTGTTTAGTAATGAGTGACCACGAAGATTATCAGTTTACCCAATGAGATTGCGTGAATCAGCATGAGGGCAAGACATAGAAGTTCAAGAGGTATGTACACGAAAAGTAGGCGTCTTGTAGTTGTTGTTGTATTTGCCTTAAAGTGTGAATTGAAGGTGATTCATTGCCAAAGAAAGAGGTTTTCGTCCCATCAATTTTTGAGTAAACATCATGAGGATTAGCCAGGTTTAGGTCAAAGACGATCATTAATGTATGTATTCCATAATACAACGTATGTTTGTACACTTCCATGTGACGGTGAGGTAAGATATGATGGAAAGAGAAACCAAGAAAGATTAGTACCCGACACACATTGTTAGATAATTTTTCAAATTTCTAGGATGTGTGAATGCTCGCGTCCTTCACTCCCTTCACTTAAAGAACGTGTCATTGTACTCGGAGCCGGTATGTTTCAGTCAATTATAAAACACACGAAGCAATGTGAGATGGATGTGCTTAGAGTCATACTTAGCTTGCCAAACAAGCAGTTAATTTTTATTCGATGAACTGCATTAGAACCGAGGTCTCTACAATAATGAGGGAAAATACACATTTCCGCTTTTAAAGTATATGTGGAATTTATTTTGAATATTTCCTTGATTTTGAGTCATTTGAGGGTCATGTGCTTAGGAATTTCGAAAAACGTTTCAAATCATCAATTTCAATCGCAAGTGAAGCGGCTACAAATATAACATTTGATTCTGTGGAGCGCATGTGGCGCAGTGGTTAGAGGTGCTCTGCGTCGCACACGAGGTCAATGGTTTGATCTAGCGCTCATGGATCACCGAGCCATCCATCATCCGGGGTTGGTAAATTGGTACCAGACTGATCTCAGACTTGTTTGGGAGGATAAGCAGCACTGACTCAGTTGGGCGGGAGGCTTCCGCGAGTCATTGTAAAGGCCAGATGTGCATTCAATCACTTCAAACGATGTTAAAATTGAAGAGCGAATGCACGGTGCATCTCTCAGGATCTGATCAGGATCAGCGCAGAGAGCTTTATCCTTCTTATCCTTTATCCATTAGGGCAATACTCTGCACAATCAAAAAAGGTCGTCTGCTATTGTGTCATACCGCTCGAAATAAGTGGTCCAATAATCGGTTGAGAGGAAATGACTGAAAAGCAATGGTAAATCGGTGATGTGAAAAACATTATTGGCTATCTGTACGTTTCACTAATGGAGAAAGGTAACCGAGAGCAGATTGACCTTAATATTAGGATTTTCATAGTTACTCTCTAACAATTATCGTGCTAAGAACTAACTTTTACGCTCACCTTCAGGTGACAGTGTTTTCGATTATGCAACTTCCGCTCTTCGATATGGTGTCAAGAGAGTAACTGTGATCTTCCGTAGAGGATTTATTGGAATTCGTGTCGTACCAAAGAAAGTAAATCTGTGTAAACCGTTGAACCGATGCTTTTACCATCTACTCAGTATGACAACCAGAAAATCACAATCCATGAAAAACTGTAAAAAACTGTAACACAAAAGTCAAACAAAATAGCGTGCGCTCCATGAAATAATGCGCACTCATTTTAATGGCTATAAATGCAAATGTTGAGTAATACTAAGTCGTTCTATAAGTTTTGACTCTAGAACAATGAAAACTAAATTTATCAGCCAGAAATCAATAAAACCGCATGATTTAGACATAGCTCAACTGCGCATTTTTTTGAAAACATATTGATATACATTTTTCCTATACTTGCTTCAAAATAGAACTGTACTGAGAACAAATTCGCTTCTACTCATGCACTAATAGCTTGTTGCTAGCGAAGCGGAGCGCAAATTTAATGAAGCTTGGGCTGATAATATAGACACAGAGAGAACGAATAAAAAGTGGTTCGCAAAGTTTAAAACTGGAAACAACAGTCTGGAGGATCACTCGCATTCAGATAGTCCACAAGAAGCTTCGTTGATCCTGCGCGCGCTTCACTAGCATTTACCCCCAGGCGCAATTCGTGCATGAGCAACAAGCAAATTTATCCCACGACAGCGCCATTTCAAAGCGAGTACGAGCAAGTTGCATAATAAGTGTTCCCAGGTTAATGCACAGCTGAATGTTAGCAAAATTATGCAATTTTAACTTCTTCTGTTTGATAAATTTCTGGTTTAATGCCCTAGTGCCATACTTATGGAACGACTTATAATCAAGGTGAAATTGAATTGGTTTTAACATAATTCATACAAATGGAAGCTGCTCATGAGGAACATCGGGAATTTATGCTGTTTTGTGCGACGAAGGAGGTAACGTTAAGGATGGTAGGATTGTATCAATGCAGTTTTTGAATACCGAACAGGATTCCGATGGAAGGTGGTATGGCATTACTTATAGGGAATTCACTGCGAATGAGTAATTGTGGCTGAATATTTTCTATGATTTGTCATCACTGTCTAAAGAATTTCTCTTTTTCAAAGGTACTCTCCGATAAAATAAAGTATGTTCAAGATATTTGTAGGTACGAGGACAAGGAGCAAACAATCACTTCAAAAACGGATTATATCATTTCTGCATTTGGATCAACACTTATCTATTCAGAGGTTCGCTCGCATAAATTGCGCAAATCTCTTGAATCTTTTGCTATGATCATAGTTGTGAAGTATTCCAAATGGAGAAGAATTATTGACAGCAATCAAAATCTGCGCGCTCAAGAACGTATTGAGCCGATCTTTGCTCTCAAATGGCTCCTTCCGCATGGTACTTACCTTTATCAACCGCAGTCACAGTGTTAATCGTTGAGTAAATCGACTGAGCACCTGTGAACCTTCTGCTCTCTACAGGAGCAGCCAGGTCGGTTTGAATTGCTCTAGAGATTCGTTGAGCTTTACGACTATTTACTAAGATTTTCGTGGAAGATTCTGACCGTCACTGATCCTTCTCCTACATGTTTGACATATCGAGGAAGGTGGTCGCTAACGGTTCTCGTCCATCGGGATTCGCAGATAGCTAATATGTGTCTGATGCACCTGATCTTGAATAGTTCGCGTACAGAACGCCACAGTGTAAAAGTACGGCTGCGATTTCACTGAACACACAACCAAGAAAACTTTCCACTAATCGATTAATATTTTACCGAATTTATTGCCAACTTTGGTGCATGAGTTTTGATTGTGAAACACTAAAAGTGTCATCTATAAAGTCTGATGCCTAAGTTTCGTGACTGACAAGCTCTTGTAAATTCAAATTCTCTTCCTCATAAGCAGAAGTCTTTGTGGTGCTCTGTGGGTGCAAAAAATTGCGTGGCTCACATAGAGCGCAGATCTACTTTGTTGCCCTTCTTATTTTCGCTTCTGTGGCTGTCTAGTGTACTTATTAGTGGCATCTTCTGTAACTCATAATAAGCTCGGCGGAAAGCAGTTTGTGTTTCATTTACTGTAAAGGATAGCTCCATTCCCCGTCTGGTACACCGATCTCTGCCTCGTAAGAATGGTCGACATAAAAGCAAAGTAGAAATTCTTTGTTCGGCGAGGCAAACGAGTGGAAAGTGATTGAGCCGTTATAGCTACTTATTGGGTGATGCGACTTAACTAATAACTGAGCTATCAACTGATCACCAATAGTGCGGTAGGAACTTCTATAAGGCATATCGAATGGCCGCGAAAACGCAAGCTTGTATTCATTCACGTTCATCCGCCAACGTATGATATACAGAGATTTGCCACTCCATTTAAGATGTTTTTGTGAGTTCTATAAATTCCAACTACCTCCACACAGGTATGCTCTGCTGTACAAAGCACAACATTTCACGGTGGTGGATGACTATTGCTTTGATTTGCGGGCACTTCTCTATCTTAAAGGAGCAAAATCAGTTGAGGACTGGAATGGACAAGCCCTCCTTTGAAAAACATCAGAAGGGAAAACCTGTCGCAGTGAAAATTATGCTGAAGACGTACTAAACCAGCTTCTGTTTTTGATAGAAGAAAATACTGTGATAATTGTTTTCTAGGGGCTACCAAATTTTGGAAAATATCGAGAAGAGCGAGCAAAGCTGGAAAAGGACTTATTAGTGAAATCTGATACAGAACTAGTACGCGACACCTTCACTCATCGACCAGATACAGGAGTGGAGAAAATTCCCACTATTTAGGTACTTTGAATCTATGTGGAAAAATTGTAACTGTCGTTGCTGATTAACACTTGAAGTTCGCATACACCACTTCTGGATAAAAACTTGAAAATACTGTTTGAAACACACATCTCGATCACAGTGAGTAACATTAATTAAACTAGAAATTGATAGCTGCTGACACCTTCATTCAGCAACACATAAGCTTGATCGTTTACTGCGATGAAATGCTGAGCTTGCAGAACCTACGAATCGTCGGTACTTTCATATCACTTTACGCATCAAACGCTTCTCTCGATCTTTAGCTCCAAAAAGTTTGAATAGGCAGGATCCCGAAGAGCAGATCACGGTGGTGCTCCTACTGTGTCGCGATGTTGACCCGTACTGCCTTATCACCTGTCGTCCCGCTGATCGTCGAGTGACTCGAGCGAGCACAAGCAACACTTCCATTTTCCCTATTTGCAAGAGTAGCCCAGTGGGTCTTCCTTGCTCGAAGGAGTTTGTTGGAGTATCATATCTTTCCTCTAGGCCTTTCGTGAAGAAATCGGACCATCAAGTCGGTGGTCTTCCTGTAGAGCGCTTGATATCTCAAGAAATCCAGTCGGTACGGTTCGCGTCCATCGGTTGGCGTTGAAGCGCATCACGTGTCCGACCCACCTTATTTTCGATATACTGATGTGTAGAACGGCGTCTTTGGTCTTCGGTCGTTGACGTAGGTCGGAACTTCGAATCCTTTCCCTCATTTCAAAGATACGGGAGACTCCTAGCATCGACGTTTCGACTGCGTTCAATAACGCCAAGTGATCTTTCATCCTGCCTACATATCGACCAGGTTGCTGCTGCACACGTTAAGGCAGGGGTAATCGTCAAGCCAAAAACGTGAGCACGGAGTTGGATATTCTTTGTTTTCTTCACTACATCCTCTATCTCTTAACGTTCTCCAAGCCTATCATTTGCTCCTGCTCAACGCTGAACTAGGTCGTTCACATGTCGATTTCGTTACTTGGATAGACCTAACTGGAGCATCCGATATTCGTTTCGTTGAGCTTGAGTGGGGCACTGAAAACAGATTAGTTCCTCATAAGCATCGTTTTCTTAGAATTTAGGTGCACGCCAATCTCTCCACAGGCGTTGTAGAAATGGGTCAGCATTCGTTCCGCTTGGCTGATGTTTAATGTTATGAGGATATATCATTGACGAATCAAAGATCACTTAATTGTCGACCGTGAAGTTTCACTCCTATATCGCCCCATTCTAATGTTCACATCACGATTTGGATGGTGGCAGTGAATAATTTTGGCAAATTTGCATCGCCTTGTCGAACCCCTCTTCTTACGTCGATGATTGTTGTAATATGGCGATGTTTTGGTCGTGAAATCTCTATATAGCTCACGAAGGATCGTTATGTACCGAATAGGGCCACTCTGGTTATTCAGAGCCTCTATAGCCGTTTCTGTTTCCACTCAATCAGTGGCTTTCTGCAGATCGCAAAGTAAGACAAAGCGGTAGTTTGTTCTTCTCGTGCAACTTTAATTAGTCTTGTGATCGTGTGGATGTGGTCTATGATACCAAATCCTTTTCGGAACCCTGCTTGTTCGCATGGCTGCCCTTCGTCCAATGTTCTGTCAGTCTTGTTAAGGATGACTCGAGTGAAGAGTATATAGGCAACAGGCAGCAAGCAGATTTGGGCGATAGTTGCCTGTGTCGTGAAGGTCTCCCCTTTTGAATAACAGCACGGTCTTCCTGGTTTTCCATTGATTCAGAACCTTGCATTTGGACATCAAATGACTGAAGAGTCGATCCAGGGTGTTGATGAGAACTGGCGGTAAGTTGTTGACGTGTTCTAGTCTGATCCTTTTTGGACCACGTGTTGCTCTATTTATCACTGACCTCTTTGCGTGTGAGATTTCCGAAGGGAGAACCGATAAAATGAAATGACAGTAGTCACCTTCTTTCATTCATATGACGGTAAGAGAACATAGCTATTGAAGAGATCCGAGTAGTAATCGTGGGTGATTTTCTCCATTGCACTTCTGGAGGCTGTATGTGCCCGTCAGAGCGTCGGAATGCAATCATCTTTGTCTAGTAATTGGCGAAGCTTCGTTGAGCTTTGCGAATGCCGTTCCCACCTTCTGCAACTTCTGTCATAACTGCTGCTCGTCTATTTTTGAGATCTTCTTTTATCGTTTTTCTGCAGCGTTTCGCAAGTATGGGCTGAGGGTTCGGTTGCTTGTAGCTCATGCGATTCCACGTTGACGTATCGGCTCGAGAGTTTGCGGAGATAAGCGCTTTTCTAGTGGGTTTATGACTGTCGATTTTCATAGCTCTAACGTGAAGAGGTTTGATGAGCCAGTCGAATTTTTTGTCGATGTTGTCGACATCGGTATCCTCTCAAGAGCTGACTAATGTCTTGAATACATTGCAGTCTGTGGTGGCTCTGGGACTTCGTTGTTTGAATTTAGTGGCTTTCTCTCCTTTCGCGAAGAACAGAGCGTTGTGCGAAGGAAACGATGATCTCCCGTGTAGAATTTGCGAAGAGCAGCCACATTGCACAGGCGAAACCTTCGATTTGCAAAGATATGGTCTATTTCGTTATGATACTGTCCATTGCGAGACTCCCGCGTCCATCGTTTAGAGTGGAGCTTTAGGATTTGTGAGTTACCATGGATGGTTTGGGTCGTCATGATAAACTCAGATATCTTCTCACCCTTTTCATTCCACTCTAGTCCGTGGGTCCCAATGTGACGTTCTCCAGACATTTTTCTAGGCCCAGTTTTCGCGTTAGAGTCGCCAACAATGACACTGAGGAATGTATATCTTCTCTAAAAAATTTCATGGTCCATGCAGAACGCTTCAATTTCGTCTTCGTCATAGCTTGATGCTAGTGCGTAGTCAAAGCGATGATGGTCAAAGCCAGCATTGATCCACATCGTATCAAGCGCAATCGTCCGACATGGGTTGTCAGTTGTTAAAATTAATCGATGTTTGCGGTCAAATTCGATTTGACGAGGACCCCAGCGCCACCGACACCTCCGCGATCGCATGTTCCAAGCAACAGTTCTTCTCCTGGTGTCGTAAACAACGTGAAAAGAATAGCCTCTTCTAGTCTCAGTCAAGCCAATGACATTGCACCTCATCCTGCTTGCTTGCATCAACAGATCTTCTACAGCGGATTCGTGTGCAAGTGTTGCTGCGCTATAGGTACTGACGTCATTTTACTTCCGCTTGATTATGGCAGCCTAGCTGACCCTAAGATTTTAGCAGCCTCTCCGCACTCGTCCCACCATACGCTGCCGTGCCGGGGCTCTTCCGGGGTCAGGAACGAGGCCCACATTTACTGCTGCTTTTAGGATTTTGATACCCAACGTATAGCTTGATAGGTTTTCAACGTTAGTCACGAGCAGATTCCAGTCTCTCTCGAAAGAACGGGAGGAGCTTATTTGTTGGAGGCAACTCCTAATTGCCTCCCATGTACTTCTCAGCAGCTATCGCTGCTGCAAAAGCAAGGAGGTCTTTCCTAAATCCATCTGTGTCTCTGATAAGCACACGGCTGCTCTGGTTCGCGTTTAATTCTTCCATCCACCACCTGGGAACGTGCCACGCACCCTACCGACTAGCTGTGCGGGATTCCTCAACGAAGGGGGTCCGTGGTTGCTGACAACAGGAAGAAATTAAGCGACAAAGATTGTCAGTTTAAAATTTTGTCGATGTTCTACTACCCTAAGTATTCTCGTTGTCCACAAGCCCACCCAGCCGCCAATGTGTTAATAAACAAAGCTTTTTCAACCTATATTTGCTAAGTGAGAAAATAATGTTGTACTACTCGATGCTATTCAGCATCGAATAAGAGCCTCGATAATACTAACATTCAGGACGTCATTGGGTCTGCATTATCCCGAATCGGGTCTTATGATACTTGGACAACAAGCAGCAGAAGGTTGCAGTGATTGACGATGTAATGGTAGATTTTTTCTCATATCAAAGAACTGTGATAATGTGATGTGGACTAAGGACCTTTGTATAAAATGCGGAATATGTTGTAAGGCATGCAATGATTTGGGTTACCAAGCAATTTCATTCAGCCACGCCACACATCAAGCAAAAGTGAACGAAGATGACTGCACAGGATGCACTCTTTGCTACAGATGCTATTACAGACCTTTTCGAACCTATGCAAAACTCACACCCATAGACAATGTTCTTTTCAGTGTTTGCCCAATTCCAGAGCGCATTCAAATGGTGACAAGAGAGGCGTGTGGAAAGCTCCCTATCGTGGCACAAGTGCGAACCTTGAGTCAGGAATACCAACTGTCCTGAAACTCAATGTATAAGAAACATTATTCATCAAGGAAAACCTAGACACTTCATTCTGTTTTAGCATTCATCTTGTTGAATTGTAGAGACATTACATGATTTTTCATCTCTGCTTAAATGAGTGGTATTCATAGCGAACAGTTCAAATGCATTCCTTCTTTTACAAAGTGTTTTCCACTGTGTCAAAGTGGTATGTGATGTATGAAAGAAACCTAGCAGTGATTGGTCACTGGATTTAGCGGAGAAATAGTTTCGAAAATTGAGAAATAGCTGTTCAAGTATAGACGATGTAAACTGTCCGATAAAGTGTGCTAGACTTCTGCAGAGATCGAAAAAATTCAATAAAATGGCAAGTTTGTGAAATAATAAGCAAAAAAACTTCAAAACACCGTCATCTTTCAAAGATGAATTTGTGTTGTGGCGAAAAATACTCAAACCTACAAGATTGGTGGCTAGCAACGTCATGGCTGAGCAGCGTAATGATGGCGACATCGTTCAGTAATTTCTACATTCTAGATTAAACCCAGCGCAATGACATACAAGCCTCCCATTCGTCCACAATCGACAGATCGTACCAGACTCATCCTCCAAGATTTCTGCAATCTACAAGATTGAAAAGACGTCATCGCGGTTAACCAAAAATCAGCTTTTCGATGATGGAACTAACTCGACGAGCATATAACTATGACTGTGAAGTAGACCAAAATCCTTCAGTAGTGGCTCGAAACATGAAAATACTGAAAACTTTCATAAACAATGTATAGAAGGATAGGAACCAAATGAAACAGCTGTGAGATCTACACCGCAAGAGAGGAAAATTCACACAGTCTATAGAAATCCATGAAAATCACCATTAACCACCTAACAACGGCGTTGAAATCTTACACGGCGCAACGCCGTCGAGAGCGCGGTTGACTGACAATGAGGTAGTTAGTGATTGAAATTGGAGGTAGAATTAAGTAAATGACTGAATTATTATGAGAATTTGGTTGAGTATGGCTGATGAGACCTTAATAAAACTATCTATAGTAAAAAGAACTATTTCTTTGCTGATGTTTCTATATCTTTCATAGCGTAATCGCAACAACTTCGTTAAGGCTACACAGTCAGAAGTGGTTATTCTACTAGGAGATCATCATCGACCTATGTAACTCCACTTCTGATGACGGACTTCACACGGTTATTGTAAAAGACGATGAGCATGGAGACAGATCTACTCAACTATTGTGGCAGATATAATACAGATCTTACTCTCTGAAAAGTTTCTGCCCACAACAGCACTTGGCGTGTTCTCAGGTGGTTGATAGGAAATTGAACGTGAATCAAAAGCAACAGCTGGCTTCCTCCCTATTTATAGAGCGCCGATTTGACAGAATAGGTCAAATTGCCTAGAACTCATCAATTAAGCGGCTTGGAAAGTACATAAGAGGCGGGTAAGAAGGTCTTTTTCTTTGGAACAAACTGGCAAGCTACGCTTGAGTCTCACCTCCACGTTGAAAGCTCAGCAAGCTATACCTTGGTTATCAAATGCTAAAATACTAATAATAATGAGTCTCATTCCCGCGACTTCAGAAGAACCTCAGCAAGCAGCAGCGGACGAGTGCGGAGAAATTGCTAAAATCACATAACAAACTAGGGTGCCAAATCGAAACGGTCTATATACCGATAGCTCTTTTGAGCTCGCATACGAATTCTATGTGAACGATCTATTGACGCAATCAAATAGGATAAAGTACGACGCAAAGAATCTGGATGAGAGAGAAAGCGCCACCCGTTTCACGCTGCTTATGACACTGAAAAAGAGCTGTTTCTTAAAACATGCGATGGTGGACATGTTGGCGGAGCTGACGATTTAGTCAGAGTTCAGCCCTAACCACTCAGAGACCTAGAGGAAATCCGGAAGAGGCACGCGACGTAGTCGCGCGGCGAGCGCGGCCAGCTATAATCACAATGCGGCAGTCTTCTAATTGAATTTTGTTTTTATCGTCAGTAAAAGAATTTGAGTCGTTAAGAAGTTATGAGAGATGATAGAAGGGAGTTTAGTAAGGCTACTTGTAGCAGGAACATTGCCGATTATCCTTCGTGGAACCCCGCGCTCTAAGGAAAAGCCGGATACACACGAAAATGGTGTGTTTCATACTGTTACTGATTGTTTTGTCCTATATCATCCATATTCATCATGTCATCCTTTAGTTTTCATGTTGACAACATCTTGGTCTTATTCATTGCCTGGTATAAGGAACAGTCAAAAAATCAAGCACTCTACAACTTTGTTCTTCTAGAATCAGAAAATACGCTAAGAATTCTCCAGTTTCAAAACTATTTCATTCCAAGAAATGCCTCAAAGTTATGATAACGGCTGAAAATGAGAAACCGATTACTTGTTTGTCAAAAACTGATAGTCTAGTTGTTGTGGAATTTATTAGCTCTCAGAATCTTTGATCACTACCGCGAGAAAATGTTTAGTTCTAACCTAACACTGGCGCAGAAAGGCGGCATGCGACAGATATGGGAGCTAATAAATTCCAAACCTATTAAACTATCAGTAGTGACAGGGGAGGAGAGTTTGTAGTAATCCCCAATCAGTTACATACTGCGACAACGAAAAACCATCTTGAAGACATCGACACTTTATCTCCCTTCATCTGCTAAGGAATTCCAAAAACAGTATCGAAAATTGAACCAAGAATGGATAAAAATAACAAGTTCGGCTGGTTTAAAGCCTTCCGCTTATCGCTCAACTAAAGCTTAGCCCATCATCGAACCCCGTCTTATACTTACTTATCAAAACTCATAAGTGTATGCACTGATGATCTTTTGTCTACTAATACATCAAATTTCAAAGTTAGACCCATCATCAGCTGCGTAGGCGGACCAACGGACAGGATAATGTGCTTTTTAAACCTAATAACTAGTCCAATTACTGAAGCACATTCCAGCCCATCTCACGAAACACCCAAATGTTCCTAGACCATTTACGTAACGCGTCCCCCAACGAAGCGTACGTGATGGAATCTTTGGACGTAACCGCCCTTTATACAAACGTGTCGAATGAATCCGCAATGCAAGCCATATACGAGCTTCTAACGGAGCACGAAAGGACCACATACATGATTGGCTTCTCCACCCAGCAGGTTACGGCTCTCTTAAAAGAGTGTCTGCACTGTTCAATCTTTGGACGGTCCGGGAACTATTTTGCCTAAATCAGAGTCTGGCAATGGGACAACGACTAGCGCCAACCCTTGCTATAGCCTTTATGTTCAAAGTAGAGAGCCCAATAATCGATCTGCGGCCGTTACTTTAGTGTAGATATATGAATGACTGTATTGTCGCCTGCTCAATCCAAGAGGTGATGGACAAATGTTTTGAGTTGCTGAACAGTCAGTTAGAGTGCATAAAGTTCGCATAAAGTGAGAAACCGAAATCAAATTGGCTCCCGTTTTTGAACGTTCAAGTCAACCTGTGCGAGAGCTCCTGCAATGGAAAACTGTACCGAAAACCAAGCAACAAAAAGATCTTGGTTCATTACCTATCAACTCATGCTTCTCATAAAAAACGCGCGCTTCTAGAGAAACGTGTTCCGCACAGCGACAAATGTGTGCACAAAAAAGAACATAAGGTACAATCCTTAGACTAGAAGCGAAAAATGGCCATCCCTAATGGCTACGATACGGTAGGAGCTTATCAGGTTAGATTTAGAGGAAATTCTATGCTCCCAAAGACATGTCTGGCGAAAATAAGGTTCGTTTCTTCCTGAGTTTTATCTATATCTAATGAAGCACAGCTATTGAACGCTGTTTAAAAAAAGCAGGTTTGGAAAATTCGGTAGCAATAGTTGAAATAGCTCCAAAGGCACTAAAGCGCCAATTAGTCCGCAACGGAGTGTATGACCGCCTCTGCGAAACCAATAACTGCAAAGTTTGCCCAAACGGCAGAGACGGTGACTGCATGAGATCGAGTACAATTTACCTAATCTCTTGCGAGGCGTGCGGCGATGAGTACAATGGCGAAACGGATAGGCCACTATTCCTCCGTGTAAAAGAGCACCCAGTTGGGTTACGCAGCTGTGATCCAGAAACTCCACTAGGCACGCATAGGGACCAAAAACATGCAGGAGTAATGTTCGGCGTCAAATTCACGATCTTCGCACAGGAACCAAAAACATCTGCGCGTATAACCTTAGAAACCATCTGGATACATAGCAAAAGCCCGAAAATACCGAAAAGAGGAGTGCCTCGTAATTACGCGTGACCTCGAACTATGCCTGAGGCTGATCTTTCCGGCCTGAGTTAGGCACGCTCACTGATGCACTGACTCTAAGCGGCTGGTCTTCAATGAATATTGATACACACAAAGCATCAAAGCAGTGAGTGTTCTAGAATGGAGCTTTTACTATGCAATCCAAAATTCATTTCTAACGTTTCCTGCTGGGGTTATGGAGGTTTTGGCTTAGTGGATTGTGGGGCGAGCGCCACTGACAAGGGGGCGAGACTTCCGACAAACGTGTGTGTCTCTGGCGCAATTGCCTCGGTGAGGCTTTAAACATTCTTGACAATAATATCCACGGTTCTCCGGGCTAGCTACTTCGGGCGTAAGACGTAATCTCCCTTCTACAATGTTGAATAAAATCTCTCCATAAACCAATTTCATAACACAATTATTGAAATCTGGACTATCGCATAACTTCTAAAAATCTAGACAACATCCACAGATCCAGAGCAAACAAATCAAACCGAGCTTGAAAATGTCGAGCTGCATAATTTCGATCACACTACTTTTCATTCACTTCTTCTCACTAATAACGAAATGTTGCCAAGAGGTTGAAATATATTATATTAAATGTACAAATATGGCTCCGCCGCTTAACTGTTTTTGCTGTTATAATAGTAGAAAAAAAAGACGTGCAAACTCTCTTTTGCTTGAAAGTGCGCTAAGAACTCTATTTATTCATACATATTTTGTTTACAAAGTATCTTTTGTGATAGCTTTCATGAAACTTCGAAGATGATGACTTTTGCACCAACAACGCCATTTGTAAGAATCATCACTTTTGAAGCTCATTTTGAAGAAGGAGCCGCCTATAATAAGAAAGACTTTTTTACATTGCAGAGTGACCGGAGACGAGAAGTGGATTTTGTTTTGGCAATCCAAGCGCAAACGATCATAGATCGACTCCGCATATTCGGAAAAATCGACTGCAAAACGGAATATCTACGAAAAGAAGGTTGGGTGTGTATTTGGTGGGACCTGAAAGGCGTCCGCTGCTACGAGATTTCAAAATTTGGTATAACTGGCGGTCAATGCAGCACTTTATCAACAATAATTAAGGCAATCAAATCATAATTTGTAGATAAGACTATCGGAGTGGGCTGCACACGTAAAAGTCATTTTGTTGCATGATAACGCTCAACCTCACGTCGTAAAAGCGACCGAAAACGCTGTAACAGAACCGAGATGAGAGAATTTAAAGGATTTCACCTTACTTCCCTTACTCTCTCGACATTGAACCGTCAGATCATCACCTGAAATTACCAAACTGAAATTATAAGTCAGCGATTATAAGAAAATTCACCGAATTCTAGCGACTTCAGTTGCTGAAATTTTCTTCAGTGGCATTCAGATTATTTAGAAATTGGGATAATGTTATTGTTGGTAGTGGAAATTTCACGCTGTTTGCGAGCACTCAGAACCTTCTTCATTTGCTACTTTGTGTCGGCGTAGCCCGCATGGCGATGGCATGTTGGATACGTGATAAAAAAAATGACGTAAATGATATTTAAATGAGCTTTAGTATAAAAATTCTTTGCATTGGTCGAATATTTAAAGTCGCAAGAAATGGCGGAGTCATATTTGTACATCTAAACGTCCCAGTAGCTTGAGCAGGCACTTAGATACAGCTGCAGTACTATCACTCTTTATTCGAGTGAAAAGGGCTACCCAGAGTGATGTCTCGCCGGACGCCTGATGCGCTTACCGACCACATCACATTGCAGGGTCGGCTCGCCACATTCCGCGAAAGTTTCAAAAACACTTTCATCGCTTTAGAGCCTCGAAGCAGTAATTGCAAGAGAAAGATTTGAATATTAAAACCAGCTCAAAACTAGCATCACCGTCTTATTTGATCGCCATTCTCATTTGTTCTTGGAGCGAAAATGGTTGCATGTCATTGATCACAACGGCAATTGTAGTGCGATAAGTGATCTTTAAATATTTACTATGAGTTAGTAAGACAACTAATGCAATTAGGATTAACAGTCTAGTCTGGAGACTCACAAGTTTCTTGAAATATTGACACGAGACGTTGATAATGAATGTAATGAACGCTCAATGCAATATTCATTTAGGAATTTATGCTGTGATAAGCTCTTCGTCGAAGCTGAGGGGCGACACGAATACATCGAGTCGCTCCATTATTAGCAGGGCGTTCCATAACCTTTGACACTAGAGTAATAAGCACGAAATCAGAGGGGTTCTCGACTACTAGACGCGAACTAATGAAGAATCGACGTCTTTTGCTGGACAAAAAATTTTTATAAGAGTTTTAGTAATCTTTCGCAAGCTCAACTTCCTGGCTACTGTAATATATACATGTTCCTCTATAAAACCTTTTTGCGACGCTGTAAAATTCGAAATAAAATTATATTTTGCATTGGCAGCGCAATTCTGTTATTAGTTCATTGAAAGCGCGAGGAGCATATGAACGTCTAGAGGAGATCTCGTAGTATCAGGCAGACGTTTTGCCAGTTGTCTCTTTCGAAGTGTAGAAAAATGTCAATTGAGAGATGTTAATTGAGAGAAAATTCGCACTTAACATGTGACTAGCCGACGCATTCCAATCGATCGATCGCGAGCCGCGGTTTCGAGTATACGGCTACCAAACACCACTACTGTAGATTAGTGGTAAACAAGCACGCATGTTGTGTGAAACTCAACCTTATTTTGCTTGTTACGGTGCAGAGAAACGGTCTTTCCAGAAATAAGCATAATGCTGGAATGGTGGAGATTTACGCAGTCGACTGATTACTAGTAGTCTAAATAAAGAGCTTTTTTCTGCAAGAAATATGCGCGTGCAAAACACAAATGTTTTCCTTTTCTGAAACGTCATACAAGGACTTTTTAAATAAACCGCCATGTGCGGCACTAGCCAGAGATTTAGGCTTTCGAATGATTGCTGATAGCTCGAATGAAAGATCATTGTCCAATGAAAGCGATCGTTTCTTCATTTGTTTCCGTCTAAGAGAAAAGAACCACGAAGTATTTGAAATGGCATGATTTTGATATCGCTCAACTGCGCATTTCGTTGCAAATATTTTGATCTGAACTTTGCATTGAGAAGAAAGTATCGTAACACAACTCAACTGCCGCTTACGCACGATTGGCGCGCAGGTGAAAATGCCTGAAACGGTACGCAAGAATGGAACTTACTGTGGACTACCCAAGCGCGCAGATCTTCCAAACTGCTTTCTGCAGCTATGAATTTCGCCGAGCACTCCCTACCTGTCTTTCTCTGCAACCGTATCATCGCCTCGTGCTTGATTAATATTGCGTACCACATCGCTGATGTTTTTCCCTGCGCGCCATTCATGCATGAATATCCACCGATTTTGTTCCCATGACATCTTCATCGCAAATCAAGTATAGGCAAGTGTTAGAACAGAATGTTTGCAAAAAAATTGCAATTTACTAAAACCTAATCATGCAACTATAATAATTAATAGATTTTTTGTTTGCTGTTCTATTGGCAAGACTTATCAAACAACCTAATGCCTCTGCTTTGCCACTTTTATTACTTTAACCGTCACTAATTGATAGTTTTCAGTTCATCATCAAATAGAGTCATAACATGATCAGCGATATGCAGTCACTTGTTGTACAGAAACTGGATGCCTATCTCCAAGGAAGAACGAGGGTGGAGGTCAAAGAAGTCGGTGAGGTCACTTTTGAGCTGGTTGCAGTTCATGAAATTTTCTCCCATAAATGCTGCTTCAGAGCGCGCAAGAGATGATAATCCGATGGAGCGATATCAGGGCTATACTGTGAACATGGTATCTTGGTTCAGACCAATTTCTCCAAAATGTGGCGTGCCGATTTTGTAATGTAAGGTCGAGCCTTATACTGATGAAGAATGACGCTAAGGCGTTTTGGACGCTTTTCTCGCTCTTCTGTGGCCAACTTCTGAAGCTCTTCTATGTAGATGCCGACATAATTGTCTGTTTATTACATTACATGCGTTTTGGCTTTCCAGCCCCGTCAAATGAAAGCTGTCTTCTGGTTCAGTTAGTTCCGTCTCTGTGTATTAGTCAACGATGAACGTTTTATACGCGTTGCTAAGTGATAAATCACCGAACGGGCAGTGTTGCACACTTGATTGCTCGACTTTCGCCACGAGTAATTTCGAAATCTTGCTCGAAGCAATATAATCCAGCCGCTCATTCTCAGCCTTTCATTAACCCCCTGTATTGCACTGTAGGAGTACCACAACAGATCTTATGGAGGCTCAAAATTATGCTATCACATAATATTGCTTTGAGCGAGATCTTAAAAAATATTTGAAACGAAAAGTATACAAATTCACAATTACCAGCCAAAAGCAATCGAGTGCACAGCACTGTCCGTTTGATGATTTTATCTTTTAACTGCGTAACACGGATCTCCCTTTTTGAAGGATCTCGCCCTATTAGCCGGGTGGGCACGTGGCACGCTCCAGGCAGTGATCAAATCGGCCAAAAGCCTGCAGTCAAGCGGTAGGGAAGTACATGGGAGGCGGCTAGGAATCACCTCCAGAAAAGAAGCTCCTCCTGCGCCTCCGAGAGAGACTTCCAAGCTACTCATGAATGCCCAGCCCTCACGTTTAGAGGTTGGAAGTTTCACGTTGGATGTGAAATGCCAAAAATAGCAATAACTATGGGCCTCATTCTCCTGACCCCGAATGGGCCTCCGATACGGCAGCGCTGGATCTGACGAGTACGGAGAGGCTGCTAAAAATTTAGAGCCAAGCTAGGCTATAAAAATCGAAGCGAATTGAAATGGCGAGCTATATCAATAATGCACGAAGACTTGCTCGAATCTGATGTATAAGATATATTGACTCAAGCAAGGAGGATAGGGCACGACGTCATTGCCCGGCTAAGGCGAGAACACACCATCTTTTTGGCGCTGTTTGCGACACCGGAGAGGAATTGTTTCTTGAAACATACGATAGCAGAAGCGTCGGCGGAGTTGGCGTCCTCGTCAAATCGAATTTCGTAAACATCGATTCATTTGAACAACTAACAACCCGTATCGAACTGACTACGGTTGAAACGATGTGGATCAATGCCGGCTTTGACCAGCTTCATTGCTCACACATCAACATCAAGTTATGACAAAGACGAAGTCAAAGCATTCGATACAGACCTCGAAAAATTCTTCAGAGAATATCATACATTCTTCAAGGCCACTGTTGGAGAATTTATTCTCGAAAACTGGACCTAGAAAAACTTCTGAAGAACGTCACATTAGGACCCACGGACAAGAATGGAATGAGCAGGATGAGAGGCCATCTGAGTTTATCATGACGACCAAAGCATTCGTAGAAACTCACAATTCCGAAAGCCTCACTCTAAACGGTGGACGTGCTAGTTTCCCAATGGAGAGTACTATAATGAGATAGACCACATCCTAGTAAATCGAAGTTTTATCCTGACCGATGTCGCTGTTGTTCCTAAGTTCTACACCGGATCAGATCCATCACCTACAACGCGCAACGTTACGAGCAAGGGAGAGAAAGACGCTAAATTCAAACAACAAAGACCTAGAACTACCACAAAGCTGGGATTATTCATCTCATTAGCTGGCTCTTGGGAAGTTACAGCTGTCGACAATGTCGGCGAAGAATAGAACCGGCTCGTAGAATATCTTCATGTTATCGCTATAAAAGACGAGAACCCTAAAGTCACGAAGGGACGCCTGTCCTCGCAGACACTTGAGCTGATACGTCAACGTAGAATCGCACGAGCTACAGGCAACGAAACCTCACGTCCGCACTTGCGAAGCGCTGCAGAGAAGCGATAAAAGAAGACCTCAAAGACAGAAGAGCAGCAGTGATGGCGAAGGCTGCAGAAGCCGGGAGAAACATTTGCAAAGTTCGGCGAAGTTCCAAACTACAAATTCAAGATGGTTACACTCCGACGCTCAGTTGGGACACTTACATCTTCTAGAAGGGAAATGGAAGAAAATCAATCACCACTACTCTCAGATCTCTAGCTAGCGATGTCCTCGTATTGTTATATAAATTTAAAGAGGATGAATCTGTTGTACTGCTAGTCCTAATGTTCCAAATTCGACATGCTGTATCGTCGGTAAAAATTTCAACAACACCTGGTCTAGACAGGAGTAGACCAGAACACCTGAAGAACCTACCGCCACTTTCATCAACACCCTGGCTCGGCTCTTCACTCGTTACCTGTGAGAATGCAATGCTCCCAATAAATGGAAAACCAGCAAGACCGCGTTATCGTTGGAAAAGGGAGGCCTCCACGACATAGGAGAATTATAGTCGAATCTGCCTGCTGTCCGCTGTCTATAAACTCCTCACACGAGTCATCCAAAACAAGTTCGCAGAACACTGGACGAAGGACAGCCATGTGAACAAGCAGGGTTGCCAAAAGGATTTAGTACCATGGACCACATCTACATGATTCCAAGACTCAATGAACTTTCACGAGAGTGCAGACTACCGCTCTGTCTCACTTTGATCAATCTGAAAAAAGCCTTCAATTCAGTAAAAACAGAAGTCGTTATAAAGGCTCTGGACAACCAGGGCGTCCCTTCTCGGTACATCACGATCTTTCGTGAACTATATAAAGATTGCACGACCAAAATATCGCCATTCTACAATTATATCAGCATCGACATGAGAAGAAGGGCTTCGACAAGCCTACACTATTTCGTCAAAATTATTCACTGCCACCCTCCAAAATGTCATGAAAGCATCAGAATGGGACAACATGGGAGTGTAAATTGACAATCGATAATTATACTATCCTCTCTTTGTTGATGATATCGTCCTCATAACACTAAGCATTGCCCATGTTGAACTAATGTTGACCGATTTCGACAACGCCTGTGGAAAGATTGGCCTTCAACCAAATATAACGAAAAAGGTGTTCATGAAAAACGGATAGGTGCTGAATGCCCATTCACTTCTGAACGAAACGAACATCTCCGAATGCTCTAGTCACTTTTATCTCGGTCGTCAAATCAACATGATGGACGACCTAGCTGTGGAGTTGAGCAGGAGGAAACGGGCGCCTTAAGAAACGCTTGAGAGCATCGAAGATGTAGTGAAGAATACAAAGAACATCCGACTCCATGCCAACCTTTTCGACTCGACGATTATCTCCGCTTTAATGTATGCAGAAAAGATTTGATCCCTACTTAATCAGAATGAAAATCACTTGGCAGTTATCAAATGCGCAATCGAAAGGTCGATGCACGGGTATCCCGTATCTCGCAAATGAGAGAAAAGATCCGAAGTTCCGATCTAAATTAAACATCGAACATCAAAAGCGCCGTTTCACATACCAGGGTATCGAAAACGAGGTGTGCCGCACACGTGATGCGCTCCAACGACAACCGATGGACGAGAGTCGTTACCGACTGGATTCTTCGGCATATCAAGCGCTCTACAAAAAGATCACCGACCTGACAGCCCGATTTCTTCACGAAAGCATAGAAGAAAGATAGGATGCTCAAGTAATTCGTAGAGCATGGAAAATTCACTGGGCTACTCTTACACGCGATAGGAAAAAATGGAAGTGCTGCTGGCGCTCGCTTAAGTCATTCGACCATCAACGGGACGATGCAGGTGAGAAGTGAAAGTCCCGAATAGTGTAGAAAGAGTTTTGGCAAAACAGGCGCCAGTAGAACGATTAGTGAAGCACGCACCCCGTTGAGGGTAAAATACGGGTTCAAGTCCTAACTGACGTCAAAGTTTTGCATACCACTCAACATTGTTGGGTTTATTCATAACATCATACCACTGCAAAAGGCAGTCAGATAAACAGAATACTCTGCAATGAACATTGCAATTGAGTCTTTTGAGACCTCACTCAGAAACATTATAATCTGACATTACATTTCAAGCCTCTCATGAGGTCTGTTAAGGCACTTATTTAGTGCAAAACATGTGTTTCGACCTTCCATCGCCGCCATTTACGCGGTACCTTGTCGTTCACTCAGTTCCACGGGAGTTCCTCTTGAGGTTCATTATGAGCGAATACTTAGCTAACATGCAATTGGTAACAAGAATTAAAACAAATAAGTGTACGGCAAATAACTGCATGCATCAAGTACAATACACGCAGGGCGAAAAATTTTTAGGATAGCCACTTGCATGTTGTTCATCTCAATCACATATGATAATACAAAAGAAGACCATTTATTTTTCCACTTCTTTTACTAAATATTAGAACAAAAGTTTTTAGGCGATAAAGCGGTAAACCAACCTCGTTGCGCAATGCTGAATCAACTAACTGATTGAACTCTGAAAAACAACAGCAAAATGATGAATGTCAGTGATAGATAATATTGCCTACCATTTGAAGACATATGAGAGATACCTACAAAAACCAAATATTATTTGCATCTAGTAGAATTCTATGAATGAACGTAGTTGATACGGACAGTTATCGAAGCGTTCATCTTGATACTATCAATAGGTTGGGAAAAGGTTCTGAGAACATGCTTGTGAAACATTCATTTGTGCACCTATTACACCCGAACAAAGACGAAACAGTAATACCTTTATTCGAGTGTTTTAGCAAGACCACGCTCAAACTTCAATAGATCTATAACAGACAGACCACATGATATGTTGGCTCAAATCATAATGAAGAGATCTACAAAACTAATAGTCAAACTTTCACTTTCACTGATTTTTAACTTTTACTACTTTCACTTCACTACTAAACACCGTACTTTTGGCAACTGTGCCATCGCCCGATACCAGATTGGTGCGTTCACTCGCCACCGATGCATTTCAACCAGACAGCCATTCGTGCATTATCAACAACTTAATTTGCTCTCTTGTTAGCTCCATCTAGAAATAAGTAGATACATTCTATACCGGTCAACGCTGGAGAGAACGGGCTTTCAAACGAGCCCATAACTATATAAAATGGCAAACAACCAAAGAACTTACAAGCATTTTTGCGGACCTTTTTCTCCAACCTATTATTATTGAATATGTTGAGATATTCAAATTCATAGCATCCATTGTAATTTGATCCCTAGAAGTTTCAAATGAATAGGCCTGATGAAACAATAAACGTTCCTTTCCCCCTATATGGAGGAATCGGCAACGAACTTTTTACGGTCAGAATGCACTGAAACAATCACTGTGGCCTTCTTTCAAACCGAGTGACTGTCGATTGTATGGTGTATGGAACTGAGTGATCTAAAAGGTACCGTGCAACTGACGAGGCTGTAGGACCGAAACACGTGTTGCGCACAGTATAAGTGCCCATAACAGGCAAAATACATTGTCAAAAAGAATTGTAATCAATCTTACATGCATCCATTACCAGGCTAAACAGATGGAGGTTGCTTGTTGACTGATTGATGTGTTGTAGAGTAGAAAGAGTGATGGCAAAACAAGGCGTTGGCACTAGTGGATGAACTCCTTCATTGCCCTTCTGGAAGCTGTGAGTGTCCCATCAGGGCATCGGAGTGCAGTCTTCTTGGTCTTATAATTGGCGAAGCTTTGCTGAGCTTTGCGAATGCTCCTCCCACCGTCTGCAGCTTCTGCCATAACTGCTGCTCGTCTGTCTTTGAGGTCCTCTTCTATCGCCTCTCTGCAGCGATTCGCGAGCACGGACGTAACGTTTCGGTTGCCTGTAGCTCGTGCGATTCGACGTTGACGTATCAGCTCAAGTGCCTGCGGAGACAAGTGTCTTTTCCTGAGTTTAGAATCTCAAGTTTCATAGCGATGACATGAAGGTATTCTATGAGCCGCCCGTATTCTTCGCCGATATTGTCGGCAACGTAGTTTCCCAAGAGTCAACTAACGATTTGAATACATCCTAGTTTGTGGTAGTTCTGAGACTTCGTTGTTTGAATTTAGCGGCTTTCTCTCCTTTCGGCGAAAAACAGAACGTTGCGCGAAGGAGGCGATGGTATGATACTGTGCGGAACCTAGGAATGTCAGCGGTATCGGTTAGGCAAATCCTTCGATTTACTATGACATGATTTACTTCTTTATGGACTCTGGATTGGAAGACTCTCATGTCCATCGCTGAGGATGAGGCTTTTGGAATTGTGAGTTACCATGGATGACTTAGTTCGTCATGATAATTTCAAATTTCTAGTCCGTGGGTCCCAATGCGTCGTTCTTTGGACGTTCCTCTAGGTCCAATTTTTGCGTTAAAATCGCCAACAATGACCTTGAAAAAGTATGGTCTTCTTTGAAGGATTTCACGGTGTCCATATGAAACGCTTCAACTTTGTCTTCGTCATAGCTTGATGTTGATGAGTAAGCAACGAAGGTGGTCAATGCCAGCATTGAACCACATGGTTTCAATCGTAATCGTCCGATATGGGCCGTTAATTGCTCAAATGAATCGACATTCACAGTCAGATTCGATCTGACGAAGGCGCCAGCGCTGCCGACTCCTCCGATATCTAGTGTTCCAAAAAACAGTTCTTCTCCGATGTCATAAGCAGCGCGAAAAGGATGGCGTTTTCTCGGCTTAGTCAAGGCAATGAAGTCGTAGCTTACCGTTCATGCTGGAATCAATAGACTTTTTACAGCGGATTTGTGAGCAAGTGTTCATAAATTACAGGCGCAGATTGCCATTTTAGTCTGTTTCGATTTTTCAGCCCGATTTGGCCTTGGGACTTTAGCAGTCTCTCCGTAATCGTCCTACCTGGCGCTGCCGTACCAGGGGCTCTTTGGAGGTTAGGGGAATGAGGCCATATTTGGTACTATTTATAGTACTTTAATACCCAACGTATAGCTTGCATAAGCTCCAAACGTAGGGACTGGGTACTAACGAGAAGCTTGTCAGACTTCCTTGGAGGAGCGGTAGGAGCTTATTTGTTGGGAACAACTTCTACCCGCCTCACATGTACTTCCCTGCCGCTTGATTGCGGGTTTTCGCCGATTTGACTCGTAGAAATAGAGTTTTGTCAAATCGGCTCTGCAGAAGTAGGGGGCTCGTCCCTGAATCCGCTTGCGTCTCTGAGAAGCACACATTCGCATCTGGTTCGCGTTTATTCCTCTATCCACCACCTGGTTACTCTCCACGTGCCCTGGCGGCTGATGCTGCGGGATGCCTAAGAGAGGGAGATCCGGTGTCAGGCATTCTCGTGGCAAATCAAGCGCCTTGGTATTTTTCGCAAAACTTTTTCTAGTGCCTTGCTATGTTTTTCAGACTCATAAATTCACTCGTCATGGATCCTTAAATGAAAATTTTCTCACTGTCACGCGTGGTCGTGGAATGAAGATTAGTCCATCTAATGCGCTAAGCGTAGGTGTTGGAAAACAACCACCGTTCGCAACATCGACAGAAGAATAGCAGAGGCACGTTCAACATTTTTACGCCAGCGTTATGGAGCCGTGAGCTCGAAAGCGACCAAAAGAGGTTTGCCTCTAGAAGCACTTGACCTGACAAGCTAATATAGAATCACACAAGCCGCAGGAATCCAACAAGCGATTTCCGAACTTGCAAAACTCTGCAGAGAGGCAATAAAATGATCTTAGAGAGGAACGCTCAACATTATCGCCTATGCAGCAGAAGTTGGAAAAGGAATTCACAGAGCTTACCAAAATCCTTTTAACTGCGAAAGCAAGATGACTGCAGTCCTAGGTCCTGATGGAACAGTTACGTATTCCATAAAGGTGATAGGAAATAATCTTCGATTAGCAGTCGAATCTCTTTAATAGTCACGTATTCTTACTAACAAATGAGATAAAAGAGGATATTTGTCGTTTCGTTGGTCTTCTCTTTCAAAATCCTCTATGAAATCTTCCATGGCATAGACATGAATTGAATGAGTGCTGTGCTTTGAGATCGTAGTTGAGATGTACAACAAGGGGTTCGCATGTCTCTAGAGGTCTCGTGTTGTATAGATGCGTAGCGTAGCCAAGAAGGAACGCACGCCGGAACCTTTCTTGGAAATGTTTCTGCATTTTAACCCCTAACGAACGACGTGTGCCAGCTGAGATACACGGATGTTTGAAGGTCTTTCTCGCCGCATAAAAGCTATCTCTCAGAAATTTGGTAATATTCGAAAGCTTGAATCTCTGCAATTTTGAAGATATCTTTAGTTCTTAGAAAACCCTTTCCGTTGCGTTGCAACAGCGAGAATAACATAATTTTTCACACTTAATTTTCTTTATTTGCTCGGCTGGTGCTTTGATATGGTTACTCACTAAAGCTTTATAAGTTGTTACCTAACATAATTTCAAAAATTTTGGTAACGTAAATGGTTTTTTGAAAGCTTATCATAGAACGCTGTAAGAGCGAAGAGAAGATCACATTTCACGCCTAAAATGATACGCCGCCGTTAGGACGTCATAGGTAGTTTATTGGTAATTATCTGTGAAGTTCATTAGTCAGAGGTACCCTATTGTTACATAAAAGATAGAATATCACCAGTGAACCTTTTACAAGGTTTTATAGTATACGGAGTGATTTTTTTCTCGTGAAATCCTTCATTCTTCAACGGTAATACCATGTCATTGTAAAAAATAAACAAACTTCCATTTCCTATTTTGCATATGCATCGCCCGTATTGCAAGAACTTAGCTTAAAAGCACATCTCTTTCAACGAAACATTTCTAATAAAGGTCTATGTGGAGCATTTCTAATATGTAGCTCGAACAAGTGTACGAAGAGCGCGCGTTCATCATTGCGCATAATGCGATACTTCACCTATCAGCACCCATATTCAAGAAAAAGTATTTTCCGCTCTCTGTAGGCATATTAGTTATTATTCGGTAACCTAAATGTCAAAAATTGAAAGGTGTACTTCAATTTTTGAAAGGTCTTTGTAATGCACTGCAACAACCAAAAGACTATGTTCTTTAACACTGAAGTATCTTTCGAACAGCAAAGCTTTTCTTGAAAAATTCTGCAGCTCTTCGATAACGCAAATCTCGGCGAATATATCAGTGTTTTTGGTTTACCATGAAATCTCTTTATTGCAGCGGCAATACTGGCATTAGGTGCCTGGGCGTTCAAAAGCTCTTCACTAGGTGTAGCAACAAGTATAAAACTTTGCTGCACATCCGAGTATTTTTCGCTAGACGCGGCTTTTCTCACAGGTCTTCATACCCAGTCGATGGCGCAAATTTTAAAACATTTAAGGATATGCTTAGTTATAAGACAGACTTCTTAGTTCATCTTTGCGCAAAAAGAATACTGAGTTTTACACTCGGCGCGTACCAAAGGTCAGATGTAATGTAATTTGCACTGCGCGATCGACACGGTGCAGAGTGTGATACTTAATAGTCTTTTAGCTGTAACAACGCACCAAAACGTCCTTCTCTAAAACCAAGTTTATCACTGTGATCGCTGAGATTTGTGCTATCGAATAATGATTGAATGTTTGAATGAAGACCCTCTGCCCAACGGAAGGTGCTTGAGGGTGAAGAGAAAATTGCACTTATATGTTAGAAGGCGACAAATATTTAAACCATTCACATTCGCAAAGCAGGAAATTTTCATAGGAGTGTAGATAGTTATTCGAAAGCAAAAATCTCAACCTACAACCATACGTCGTTGTTTTTTTTTTCGAAACACCCTTTTATAAAGCTGTAGCATTTAGAAACATTTTATTTTTCACTCGCATCTCGCCTTCATTTTTACTACAAGTATAAATCACTAAAAGCACGAAAAACATGTCAGCTTGTGCAGATAATCCTACTGTGTTAAAAGCAGCGTTTCTATTTAAGGTTTATGTCGATGCGGTAAAAAGGATCCTCAATAAAACAACAATAGTTACCGCCGTTTTAACGCATAGTGCAGTAAATCGCCGTCTAGTTACGCGGAAGATCAGGCGACTATCTTACTAAAAAGTCCTTGCTGTGGCTTCCCTTGATCATATATATCAAATTATCCTACTAACAAAGTCGTTGCTGTAACTTTCCTTCACATTTTACTCACCTATGAACGTCTTCGGCAACTTTGCTCACCAACCAACTCACGGAGCGGGGGTACGGGGCGGGAGCAGAACGACCGATCACGTTATAATATTATTCAATTGGGGATTTTTCACCAAATTGAGAGAAGCTTCAGTAAAAATGTACATTGTGATGGTACGGAAAATCATCTACACGCTGATATGCTCCTCGTGAATCCTACGATTTATAGGTGTGGTAAAAATGAAGGCGAAAGGCGAATGAGAAATGAAATCTTATTTAAGATATAGAACCAAGAAAACTTCTCTGGGTGCACATATTTGATCTGAAAGATCGACAACGAGTTGTAGCCAGAAGTTTGGGCTTTCTAATGTTTGCTAACACTCCTATGAAAGAATCCTGACCCGCGAATGAGATCACTTAAAACTTTGTCTCCGTCTAACATATAAGTACCGACAATTTTTAATTCACCTCTAAAGCATAATATAAAATTTATTTGATAGATGGACCACACCCTTTAGATTCTTAATAAATTAAGCTGTCGAGTATTTTCTATAACCTCGATAAGGAATGAAAACTTCTTTTTTTGAATATGGGTGAGAATTGAGGGGATTCATTAAGAAAACTCCTTTGGCGACACATATTTCTGACCAGTAATTTAATAATGCCGACGTTCTAAGCCTTTTATTCAACCACGATTGTCCCTTACCGCTCAGAATTTTTCCAGTATCCATGAATGCTCAATCTTTTCTCACTTACGTCAAAAACTTAGTTATAGTTTGAGTTTCCGATGAACACGTATCGAATACAGCATGCATAATAATTTTTGATAAATTACTAGCTGTCCTTCAATTTTGTTTACTATAATGACTCTTAGGTGTTGTATAGAACTAGGGAAGAGCAAAACTAAAGGTTTTTTGTGATCACCTTTGTACAGTGTAATACAATTGATTGAATGCTTAATTCAATACGATTACCTAGTAAACGAGCGTTTTTCTCTACTGAAGACACGTATAACTGAACCAAAGGCATATGAGAGAGTAGAGAAAACTTTTTTCTATCAAACTAATGCAGGAATTCCAAAAACTTTTGCAAAACAAAGAACAAAACCTTAGTTAAACAACAAAAATTGCGCAATTTCCTACGCGCGCATCGGTTTCTATAGCCGTCTGCTAGGGGTTAAATACGGCAGAATAGTGCTTCCTATGGATATGTATTCTCAGATAGAAAATGTTATTGTATGTATGTGTGACTCACTGAAAAGTGACTATTATATTACTCCGGAAAACGTCATAGCCAAATTTGGCGAAAGCTGTAGGTATTTCCTGCCTGTGCCTTTGGGCCCTTAATCGGACGATGTATCCGATTTGTGTCACCGTTTTCTAGAGTTACTCAGCTATTTGGTACATCTATAAGTTCACAGGAATATGTGAATTATCATTCTTTTCCATTTCACTTTTTGAGCCGATTTACGTTTGCGTAATATTCGCGCAGATTTGGAAAGCTGCATTATCTGGTGAGATTTTTTAGGTGGAAACTTAATGTGGATCTCGAATACAGCATAGCAAAGAGCAATGGTTTTGAAGAAATAAAGCTAAGAATTGCGTACTAATATTCAATTAATTGCCTGTTCAACAAATTTCAAGCAGCGTTGATTCCAGGGTGATATTGATTTGATTATCATGTTTTCTGTAGTTTGATCTGGTTTTTGTTGTTTATCTCCATCTTGAAATTATACATAGATTTTCATATTTATTTCAGTAGCCACTCACAGAATTGAATATGACGAAGCTTATTGCTTTATGCGATGGAAGCGAGCAAATTTAGGAGGTCCTTCGACTTCTTTCATCACAACGGCTCTTATTCAAAGTTGAGTCACTAACAGTTGCACAAAGGGAGAATTCTCCCAAACCTGTTGATAATGTCGCCTAAAAGAATTCTGTAGCAGAACCTTCGGTAATGTGCTCACAACCAGAGGCCACTTCTAACAGAGTTCGTTTTGAAATTTGTGAAGCGGGTACGGATGAAAAGGAGGATTTACACGTTACAAATGGTTTAGCCGGTAATAACGAAGACTGCTATCATGACCAAGTGCAGCTCCAAGTAAGTGATGATGCAATCGCTATCGATACCGAAGATGATGTCACGGCCTTGGTCGATGCGGCGCCTAGTCCTCTATATAGCGATGTCGAAGATGGTACAACCCATGAGAATAGTTGGAGAAGCGAGCAGCAGAAATCAAAAGACGAATATAAATCAAGAAAAGTCTGAGATACTACATCTATGATAGTACATTTAAATAAGCATTTTGTATATTGCTTAAGTTTAAATGGGGTCTACTCATCAGCTCATTTGTTAAATCCCTAAAGTGGAAATTTTTAGTTCTGTGATAAGTTTTTTCTCAATGTAGCTGTCTAATAATTGTGTTATTTATCAGTGAAATTTATTCCGTCAAGCTGATGATCTTATGGCTATGGGGTATTGAAGATAGAACGTTCAGTGTTGATCACTCATTGGTGATGCGTCACGCAACTCAGTCTTATATCGTAGAGGTGATATGTGTGTATAGCCCTCAAGAAGACTTATTTATCAAGTCAGTGTTTTTGATCCTTCATATAAATGAGAAGTACGGCACCAATCTTCCATAAAAGAATGAAGAGCTTGATCAACCTTGAGCGTCAGACAAACTAAAAACTAGCTAAATTCAACTGATTTCGGCTTAGAGTATAGCTGCTTCATTCGCAAGACAGACATGTAGGTCCATCTCATTGGTGCTCCTATTCCAGGTCCCTTCAATTCTTCTAAATTTAATAAGATATAGATATAGATATTGATATATATATATATTATATTATATATATATATATTATATAGAGATATTGAGAACGCGGAAATGCATGTACTACTTGTTAGTTTTTGCAACGCATCTGATCACTTGTATCCATGAGTCACTTACTGTTGTTGTAATCTTAAATCAGTTGCGGTTTCAGTAAGCTAGTCGAATGAATTTTTTTGTATACTGTTAGAGCATTGTAATAATGCCCCTCCTATCTCTAGACATCAACTATGTTATACCTTTCTGATTCTGTTGAGCTACCCATTGTTCTCTATTAAGGTTCCTGTGGGTGGCTTGCTCCTGAGTTCCCTTCCTGTTTTCCTGTAGCTACTATGTCCGGCAAGAAATATGCGCTTTTGAAGTTACATTTATTGTAAACTTCACAGTATCATAAAAGGGTGTCATGAAAAAACAGGCCATGTGGGGTCGTTGCCACAGATTTAAGCTTTCAAATGATTACTAACACTCATATGGTAAGTTCTTGACCAGCTAATGGGCTCAAATATTCATTCGTCTTTGGATTTCTAAAAGCAACCGGAAACTGTTCCCAATTAGTATAGATTGAAATTCTATAGCTGTGGTCTTCTGTAAAGTACCGATCGAACTACACTTCATACTCATACCTACTGTGTTGGACATGGCGGAACGAAGCAACTCCATCTCTGAACAGCATCAGAGTTTGTGCACATTTCCGTACCTTCATAATTTCTATATGCTGTTGCAATGTGTCGGTTACCATGTGCAACTCTCTACAAAATGGAGAACAGCCAACAGGTTTTCCAATCACATTCTTGCCATCAGAAGCTGCAGCGGGATGGCACGAAAGGGTTAGACGAGAAAACCAATAATTATAAGATACAGTGACCTATGTCAAAATCAGAGGAGAACTCGATGAAGCTTGTCATCCCATCAACACTGCGTAGTATCTACAACACATTGTTGTGTTTTGCAACGCTGGTTGGTCTGTCAACAATTTACTTTTAGTTTTCAGCCGTATTATAATAGATAGATAAATGAAGAAATAAATAAATTTACTAAGCAAATTCACAACATAGTAAAAGCTGTGGTTGCTTCGAAGCACGTCATAACGACATTTTACAAAACTTGTAGAGATTTTCTGTCTTATTTTGGGCCTTCATTGAACTTTGTATCCAATTTGTGTTTCCGTTTTTTAGTAATATACGACTAATTGGTACATTCACAAGTTTACATGCATGTATGAGCTCTCACTTCCTTCGTGTTGCTTCCCTTTTTTCAAAAAAATACATATAATCTGACAATGTATTGTGAGCTTTTCATGAGGTCCTTCATGAGCACTTACACAATGCAAACACGTGTTTCGGCCCTCCAGTCTCGTCAGTTAAACGATGACTTTTCCTTCACTTCCTCGAGGATCAGTCCTTTATATAGAAGAGTCGAAGACGAACCTTTCACACTCAAAGTATTTTAAAACACTCACCGTGATTTCTGATAATTATTTTTGTGCCATAAATGAAGCTGTTATGGGTACCTATACAGTGTCTTACGCTGCTGAATATACGCGAGTTTCGGCCTAGATAGCCACGTCAGTTTCACGGTGCTTTTCTTTTTAGCCCATCTCGAGGGAAATCAACCCCTTACATATAGGAGATGCAGATGTATTGTTTGCATGCGCCTTCAAGTGAAGGGAGTCATTAGGTGGCACTTTGTAGACTGGATTGCCCTTGGCTGGAATTCATGAAATATTCTGGTTTTGAGTTTCAAGTCTTGCGCATCACTCTACATCGTTGAATCACTCATTTCTAATTCAATACTGATTACAGTCTATGGTCAGATGCGCGGTGAGTGCTCGTTTATGAAAGGGTTCAAAAGCCCTTTACCAGTTTTCGAGTTCATGCCAGTCGATACCGTTAGTTTGATTTTCTGCTGATTTCAATCCCGAAAAAGCACTTTTGTTCGAGCTGTATCAATTGGTTATCTCATAACTTTTTTCTTACACATTTATCTTTCATTTGCTACTTGGTTGAAAAAATCATTCATCCACAGTCTGATCACCATCATTATCAATGTTGTTCCACCATTCGCTGGGCGGAGAGTGGACGCCTTTCTTTGAAAAAGAACAAGACTAGCAATAAACAAAGTGATAAATTCCTTTTTTGAGCCGGTTGCGCTTCTAAATTTTCTTCTTACGTGGATGCTGCTTCTAGGTTCGGAAGAGATGATAGTGCGATGGAGCATTTCCAGAGCTAAACGCTGATGTCGTATTGTCATTCGACTTAGTCTTTCCGAGATGTATCAACCCGACTTTGTAATAACAGGTGATTGACGAATGCATGAGGTGTTTTTCATGACATCACTTTGCAGTAGTCGATCTCATCCAGGTAGCGAGCGATGGTGCTACGGCCATATGCAAGTGTCTGCTCCAGCTGCTGAAGCATTCTCCACCATACTGCAGCCTTGACAACAACCTGACTTGAAACACAAAAAAAAAACTAAAGAAAACAGTAATGCGAAGGAAATTAGTGGCAACTCAATCTATGGTGGATACTGTACAACGTTATCATATCTATCGGTGGAAGTGATACTCAAAACTTCAATGGACAGTGTTTTCAGTTTTTCCAAAGAAGAAAGTTGAAGTGGTTTATTATGCTCCTTTCTTTAAGTGCGATTATAAAACGGCTTGCCAACAGATTCCTCATGTAGATTATCATAAATTGCTTCATCGTATTTCGCCACTTCATCTCTTTTGAGCATCAGTAGTCTAAAAAAGACGTAAGTCGAAATTTGCTCTTATCAAAGTCTCTGGGTCTCCATTTTGACGTGATCTCTGCTTAGAGTACTACTTTTGCACCTGTTATCAAACGAATTCTTCGTCGTGAGGCCGTGTAACCTAGAGTGGCACAATATTGTAAGCCAGGAGTTAGCCAAACGACATCAGTTTTTTATCGTATTGAAAACGTAATGATGTGACTATGTCGAATGTTTGAGGCGAGATTTTAAAAAGTCAATGAGAGGTCATGATGTGTTTCGACTCTCAACGAGTAATCTTTTACTGGTAAACAAGTAGCGTTATAGGCCTGTACTGACTTATGATTAACGCTATAACGATAAAGTTATAGCCCCGTCAGCAAATAGTATTTAAATGAGTAAAAAAGCGGTGTGGCTCATTTTACAAACATGTCCACTAATATTGATAGCTTAGTAGAGACTCAAAGCTCCAAGCCCCCTCGCGCTGCTATAGATACTTTTTCCCTGATTAAACGTCGTCGAAGGCGTAGTCACAAAACCAGGGCTCCCCTAAGCCCATTTTGAAGAAGGCGACAGTTTCTTGCCCATCGCCCTCACCCCGACTCCGAAAGCGGTGAGCAGTCAAGCTGATGTTTTTCACATGTGTGGTATTTACCGACAGCGAACCAAAGGAGCCCATCCTATAGTTGTTTAGTGCCACTGACTATGGGCCTGCAACATGTTGAGGTCGGTGATGCGACGATCCGCCAGGAGACATTATAGAAGTCAAATTAGTGATAGTACACGAAACGAATCGCGGAGAAGTTTGAAAAGTGGGCGAAATCCAAGAAGAACGCGTGCTCCAACACTAAAGGAGCCGGAACCCAAAAATCGGTGAAACTCAGTAGTGCGGTAGACCGCATGTTTTCAGTTGCTAGTATTGTAACTTTGATTGAAATTGATATATCAAGTAATATAGAGTGCTCTCGTCCATCGAAATGTTTCAGTGTCATCTATAAAAGCGCGACTGCATGATTCGGAAAGGAGACTAGTACGAGGTTAGACCGAGAGAATTTTTGTTAAACTGAAATAATTGCAAATGATCATGTGAATTATGGAAAAGAAAATAGATGCTTTATGTAATCATGAAAAGTTTTTGCATTGTTCAAGAGATAGCAAAACAAAAAACACTCAGGAAATGAACGTTTGTAGGCATCTTGAATGCCATCTGATTGGTTTTTCAAAGGCATGCGTTAATGATAAAGCTCTTGGCTTCGATCAGTCCTAGAGGGCTGCGACATGCATTCGTCTTCAATTTTCATCTTCGCTCGAGATGATTGAATGTATCTCTGACCTTCACAATGACTCGCGGTGGCATACCGCTCCATCAAATCAGTTCTGCTTCTATTCTCAATCAAGTTAGGAACTTGTCTGATAGCAATTTACCGCCCCGAGGGAAAGGATGGTTTGGTGAGCCATGAGAGCGAGATCAAGCCATCAGCTTGTGTGTTAGGCGGAGCACCTCTGACCACTGTGCCACATAAGCTCCTGGGAAAAGGGTGAATGGTCAGTAAAGAAGGTCATAGAGAAGTAAAGCTCTGGTTCGTCATCCACTCTTACTTTCTCTCTCTCTTGCAAAATGCATGCATATGACGATTAAAAGCTGTGTTGCCGATTCAATGAGATTTTCTCGTTTGCAACACTGAATATTCATTTCCTGCTCAACGTGTACGCTTCTTCACAAGGGAAACTGTTTACTTACGCTTTGTGCAGCGAGAAGGACATATGTCTCCCTCGTCGTCTACCAGTGCTTTTATTTCTATGTGCTCCATCTTCAAGTGATGTGTAAATTATAGATCCTCTTCATTTGATAATCTTAGCACGTTTGCTATCTTGCATCCGTCTCCATGGATTGAAATGCACTGGGTTGACGCTTGAATTCCTGTTCTCTTATGTCATTGATTCAGTTGTTAACTTTCTGGAGAAATCAGCTAGTCACCAGTGTAATAACCATCATAATTATGCATCCATTGCTGGCAAAGACTAAATCCCTTCCTTCTACAAAGAATGAGGACGAAGATTATAGAAGTCGTGAGGATACTTCTCACACTGCTGCGGCTAACCTCCTAAGTTATTCCCAGTAAACGTCGGCATTGAATGTCGGCTTCTTGCCGAATAGTTCATAAAACAGCAGAGCCTGCCAACCTCCGGAAATCAGGAGCACGTGCTTTAAACTTGGGATTTGATTGAGTTGGCAGGTCTTTGTCATGAAACGGCTAGTAGGCGTGCTGCATATTGTTTTCGTAACAACCCAAGACTCATCTCCAACAATGATCGACCTGATAAAGTACTGCCAGTACGACTGCAGCAGAAGACTTTCGAACGTGGTCACGCCAGCGCAGTCGTGATCGGTCAATGCATTTGGTGTCTGTCGGAACATCACAGCCTGAATCCTTTTGCACCTTTATAGCCCATAGCCTTTGCAGCTTTTATAGTCCAGGCTAGAGATACCAGAACATTTTCTATCACACCACAGAGTTTGGAAACAAATTTGATTTTGAATAGTTGAAAACTAATTTCAATGTATATGTGGAAAAAATTATAAAAGGATCCTATAGTTACCACTAAGATTTGAGGATAATTTTAATTTTGTAAGTAATGCCATTTTTGCTCTAATGTGATTATTCATAGATCTAGTGAAACGTACTCAGATCTTTGGGACAAGGTGTAGACATTTATGGAAAGAAAGATTTTGCAGACAGGTTTGATGATACCGTTTTACCACTCCTGGGTAGAGTCCGCTCGGGTTATGGCAGTATTGAATCGACCACCAATGTGACATGCCAAGAACCACTTTTCACTGCTGCTCTACGCGCACCTTATTTACCGATTAAATGCAGCAAATTCTAGGAGGTATGTAAAACAGGCCAGCACGATTGATGATCATCAGTCAGATATCCTACTTAGAGTCCCGAATAGCAATCGTGACAGTGAAGAGGTTGTAGGTTTTTGTAGGTCTTGTAGGTTGTAGGTGTGAGCAGGTTCTTTCGGGTTGTGGTAAGCCATGGGTATCACATGTTGCCTTCATAACATCATCAACCAATTGTTTTCCAAAACAAAACCTGTGCCATTTTTGTTCTAAAAAAGAACCATGAAATCGTAATCTTAGCTCTCAAACTATTGATAGTACTGTCTAAGATACTTGCAACAAAGATCTCCATGCTGATTCTCCCTTATTAATTCTGAACTAGCCTTTGGAGTGCCTCTAACCTACATTTTCTATTATCCTGTAAAGGACTGTGAGAGGGCCAACAATAAAATCAATTAGATTTACACAAACGAGGAGTTTTCTCTCCTTATACATCACTTCATAAACATTCTAATGAGCGCATTGAGCTATATTTCAGCTCCTGCTTATTTTTGACATCATTCGCTGATCTTCTCAAATCATATTAATTGCTTGTAGTCCTGTTGACCTGATGATCGTTGATAGAATTGAGCGAGTATCACCAAAACATCCATTTATCCCCGTCGGGTGCAAAAGCAGCTCGGTGGGTCCTAGTCGCTGTAGGATTCTTTGACCAACACACTTTTCTTGCGGACTTTTGTAAACAAGTCACATTATCGCGCCGGTGGCCTTCTTCTGATGAGTTTGACTTTTTATTCAACATGTGGCATGAAAAGGCGTAATTAGATTACTCACCTGTAAACGGTCAGAAGACCGTCAAACGTTTCGTTTTTGATTGTATTTGCTCATTCTGTTTAATGAAGATATTCCCTTTCTATTGGTCATTCTTTGCACCGTGAATTTGAAATGAGTCGCAAAGCAGCGCAGACAACTCGCAATATTAACAGCGCATTTGACCTACGAAATGCTAACGAACCGTACAATGCAGCGGTGGTTCAAGAAGTTTCGTAAAGAAGAAGCATTTCAAGAACACATGAACAGCAATTACTTTTTTACTAATCTCATCAGAGTTATAAAAAGCAATCTTCGCAGCTCATACGCTTAAGGACTACGTGAGATTTTAAAAAAATTATGCGTCGTTGATTCTATGTTGTTCACCATTTGGAAGAAATTGGAAAGGCGAGAAATATGGTGCAAAATCAATGGTTTGTTATAGTCAGAAGAAAGCCACATGACACACAACGAATGCTACAAAAGTCTAACTAATTTAGCGAAGAAGTTTTGTCCGTCAAGAATCTCGGTGATTTTTTGCAGGAAAACGCCTTCACAGTCAACAGAGTGAAGGAAAAACTTTCGAAGAGCTCGTCAAATCCCGATACATCGATTCATGTGTCACAGAAATAAACAAACTCTTTCCTGATTGCCCAAAAAGTATTGAATGTAATGGCTCTTATTTTTACTGATGAAGATCTTTTTGAGCCTAATTATAATGACTTGAATCTCACAAAACCGAAACCGCCTTAAAACCTCGCAATAAACATTCAAAATAATTCCAAGCAAAAAAAACAAAATAATTTTCTGGTCAGTTTCCTTTAGACTGCCGGCTCCTTGCTTCTGCATGAAATCCCCATTTCCGGCTTCGAAGTCATTGAACCCATCAGAATTTGAAGTTCTATCGACTATTCCGTCACCCTAAGCCTCGTTAATCCTGCGGAATGTCTCAGCAGCACTTGAACCCAAACAACACTCCTGTAGCACCAATAACCTTCTTGCTCTCGCAACAAGTTCACCTCCGAACAAAAGTTCAAACGTTATATATCAAAATAACCGCAGCAAACTGCTCTAGACGACAGTGAAAACAAAAACTAAAATACATGGAAAATAATTAACAAAGACGAGAGAGAGCCCCTCCCTCCACCCTCCCTATAGAAAAAATCGCTCCGAACATTGTAGTGTTTTTAACGGTCGTTTTTTATTTTCCAATAAATAACAGAATTTGATCACTCCACCCTCTCCCGCCTCCTTTCCCAAGTAGTAGAGTAAAACTAGTAGTAACCACTTGTAACTATTTGTAAATTCTGATAAGTAGTTATTATCAACTAAACATTCAAGCTCTTTAATCTTAACTCGTCAGTCAGTCTATTCGTCGTCAATAATGTATTTGAGGGAGCGGGGAGTGTTGCAGCCCGGTATTGCTCAAGCATCCCCATGTATTCCTAAGGGTAGAGCTTTCGGTGCTGATCAACCCCCTAACGGATGCGCCATGCCTTCCACTCCATTCGTAGTATCATAGAGGTGACTGAATACCTGACCTTCACAATCTCATCAAGCCATCCATACCTCCCAAGTCGTTCCAGTTGGTACCACCGATCCGTCTGGGAGGATAGCAACACTGAATTGATACAAAATTCAACTCTAGCTGAGAGTTGTCACAAGTCAGTGTTGCTACACCCCCCCCCTCGACAAATTTAGTGCTGACACCTGACCAACCTCTGGAGAGAGGGCTGAAGAGGATGGCGGAGGCCTTCAGCTCCGCGGAATCGAACCATTGACTATCGATTGATCGATGACCACGGGTGTGTCACCACACAGCACCTTTACCACTACGCCGTGCGCACGGAACGCCCCTGTCGAAATTTCCCACATCTCAGAGAATTCTCTTAGTGGTAGGCGCCCGCCCACAAAGTGTAATCAGTAGAGAGGGTATTGGCCGGCCGGCCGGCACACATCGCCCTTGTTCATGTCCATGTTTGTTGCTCATTTGAGTTTTTTTTTGTATTTGAAATTTGTCGTTTTTCTCGATTTTTACTTATACTTCTATATACTGTTATTCATTTTTAATTCATTCTACCCACCACTAGAAAAATCGCTCCGAATACTGTAGTGTTTTTATCGATCGCTTTTTCTATTTAAATAAACAACACAATTTGATTTTCCCAGCCCCTTTGAATATCTCCAAATAGTAAAGTAAAACTAATAGTAATATCTGAAAGTTCTGAAAGCAGCTGTATAGACTAAATTTTCAACTTGATCGGAAAAAGTAGAAACGTCTTTTTGTGAATGATCTTCTGAGAGAGACGTCGTTTCACTGGGCTTAGGCGAATAAATTGGAAGATGTTACTACTGAAGAGGGTTGGGGTTGGGGTTGGGGTGGAGCTCGGCTGCACGCGCGCCACGACAAACAACACAACCACTCGGCCGCGGCGCCCTCCGAATCGTCCACTAGCGTCGAGTAATTGATAGTTTCTCTCATGATTAGGCTGCTACCACAAAATTTTTGAATGATATTTATTAGGCTCGAACGTTTTCGACCGATCGGCTTTTATCACCGTCGGCTCTAAAAAAGATGATGACGTTATTATGAGACGAATAAACTCACATTCAACAAAAAGGACAGCGTTGAAATCACATCAGCTTACCCTATCGTATGGTTACTCGTAATTCTAGAAAATAGTTCTGTCCTGCGATAAAAATGCGAGTATGAAATGAAAATGTCCTCTTTCTGCTTCAGCGTTTGAGAAGGTTCTTCAAAAAAAGGTGGACGTAGCGCAGTACCCCAGAGATTTAAGCTTTCGCATCACTCTTAACACTTCTATGAAAAATTCTTCCCTAGCCAATGTGGTCGCTCTTTCCGTTAGTTCCCGCAATAACGTGAAGAAACCGTCTTCAAATCATCGGTTTCGTTTTGGCAGCTAAAGTTTCAGATTCTATGTCGCCGTTCGGCGATGCGACTGATAATATCCGGATTGGACACGATTATCCAACGGTTACTCATAGTTCCAGGCAAGTTCTGCTCCGCGAGAAATACGCATGTGTGAAACGAATGCAAAACATCGTCCATTCATTGATATTTTCACTTGATAGCACGTGTAGAAATTCGTCTTCGCCAACTCCATATAGGGATTTGGTTCCCCCCGAGAGCAGCGGCTAAAATAAAGACGAAGAGTACTGCCCGATTGACGAGGCTGTCATGGCCGAAACACATGTATCGGGCTCTGTAAGTTGCCCTATAAAGGACCACATGCATGGCTCAAAAAATGTTTATCAGGCATATTGTAATTTGAGCATGGTCTTTAAAAAAACTCGAAACGAAAGGTTTATAAAGAATCACCTTTTCTTCTATCGCTTCGGTTTGAGCAATAAAAGCTTTCAGATTTCATGCCATTTTTAGCGATATGGCTGGTAATGTGCAGTATTGGGACGCCACCGATGTCACTCATATCCCAAGTTCACCTATCAGGTACGTTATTCATAGATATCTGCTTTATCCGTTAATAACTAGGTGCGAATATTCCGTGATAGTTCGAGGTGTTTTCCGGAAGTGCTTGGGATGTAGAGAGGAGTGATGATAGTAATCGAATAGCGGCCGCTGGAGAAGGACGTGAACGATGGGCCTCCATATCCTTACGCTTTCCTGGCCTTTTCAGAGCCCCATTCATCGAGAATCCTTTTATTTAAGCGCTTTTTTAGCAGTGGAAAGATTTTACAACTATAAATTCATTAATGCTGAGTGACAAGGAAAATTTCAAACGTCGAATGGAAGTTGGACCTGTGTCTCACCCTTTCCAGAAGCACGTGCAAATCACCGCTAAACCAGGGGCTCTTGTACTGTGATATCACTGTTTCTGAGACATGGCGTATCGATTCTGTCAGCAATCGAACCACCAACGGTTGGGTCTCATTAACATGTAACAGCATTGCTCCGCTAGTGCAGTGGTTTGCATGCGCCCTTGCGCCCTCGGAAAAGGTGCGATGCCGGTTCAGCATCCGCCCGAGGTCCAAAGTTTTACGTATTACTCAGTATTATCGGATATGTAGTCTCGTTCATTCCTAGATCTGTTTGACATAAGGTGATTATAGGTTTTCCCATGTGCTCTTGTTCAATACGGGAACGTCAATTGGCAGTATCTCTGGTCAGTTCCGTCCAATTAGCAGCGTCGACTTTCGTCCATTAGTAGGCACTTCATATCTAATAGAAGATCAAAGAGGTAGAAATCGTCATTTTTCGCAGTAATGGGATGTGTTAGGACTGCGTAACGTATTCGTTTTCTTTATTGATTTTTGCTGTGAAGTTGCATGATTTTAGTGTTGTTTAACTGTGCATTTTCTTGCGAACATTTTTGTATACAATTTGCCTATGCCTGCTTTGCAATGGAGCTGCCTTGGAAACAAATTTGCTTGCTACTCATGCATGAATGGCGCGTGGAGAAGAATGCTAATGGAGCCGAGCGCAAGGTTAATGGAGCTTTAGGCGATGATGCAGTTAAAGAAATCACGGTTAGGGAGTGATTCGTAAAGTTCAATGTTGGAGAGAACAGTCTGGATGATCAGTTGCGCTCGGGCCGTCCACAAGGAGCTTTGCAGTTGCTCTGTGTGGGGAATATATGCGATTTGTGAAGATGACTGACCACCGACCCTTTGTATCGGGCCATCAGATCAATTAAAGATCAACATATTCTTCCATCTGATCGTGTGACTTTCCATCGATACGTGTGCTTTGTGGTTCTTAGTTCACCTCCCACCTGAGCCCGTTTATTCTTTGGTTTCTACAGGACATTCGCGGAGATCTCATCTAATCTTTAGCGCAGGTGGGGAGAGGGATGACTGATGTCCGACAAAAGAGTTTTTTGGATGGAGGACAAGACCAGAGATCTGTGTGTCTTTTACGTCTTGTTCTATCCTACCCATTGCCGAGGTGACCGTTACGGACGTGGACTTGACCACATTCCTTTTTTCATTTCGTTAATTCACATCGTAAAAACCCCCAACTAGCGGAATAGGATAAATCCAGGTCTCTGCATTGTGAGGAAATCTTCCTAGTTCAGAAATAGCTGTGTGCGATCCCTATCTCATCAACAAGGAGCAATCTACCCGAATGATTTTGAGGACTATCTACCCCCTGAGGGTCGTGTGACATAGTGGTTAAAGTGCACTACACGCACTGTGGTCGATCGGTCGAAGGTTTGATTCCTCGCTTGAGGCTTACCAAGTTTTCCTTCTCTCCATGGTCGGCAAATTGCTATTACACTTGTCCGGGAGGATAGCAGCACTGATTTGATACATCGGGAGGCCAGCCGCGAGTCACTGTAAAGACCAGATGTGCATTCCTTACCCCAAATGATGCTCGATGAAGTCGAATGCATGGCGCATCCTTTAGGGATTCATAGCGGAACTCTATCCTTTTCGTTCGTATTTTACCTTTGGTAAGTGAATCTCTTTCAAGACCGGTTTCACTGCCGAATTCGTAACATTTGAATCTTGGGTCGGCAAGAAATTTCTGGGACTTTTTCGTTTTCGTCTATTACTTTCCAGGCATTTAAGGTTGTGGTTTTACATCGTTTAGAACTGCTTCTTGCAGATATTTTCATATATAACACTAATGAATTCGTTCTTAGATGGAATTCTCCAGAGAGCAAAAGCGGTCTTTGATGCTACGCAAGTATCTTATGGATTCAAGTGCTGCTTTGGCACGCAGCGATATTAGTGTAGCATCAACAATTGATCTTGCTCTCGGGACAGTTGCATCTGGAAACAAAAGTATAAGTGTTGTATATCAAAACAACCACAAAAGGCTGCTCTAAACGATAATAAAAATCAGAGACTTAAATGCATAAAAAATAACCAACAAAATGGAAAAAGCCCGGAGAATTTCTTGCCGACTCAAAACTTCAGCTGTATGGCCTTCACTTGTAGAGTTCAGATAGAACAAGTTGTTGCTAAAATGATGCATCGAACGACACAGTGTAGTTATTGAATAAATGATTGACCTGTCGTCATTGATCAATCCCTTGGAAGATGGGCCATGCATTCGGCTTCAGTTTATATTTTCATGTAAAGTGATTGAATCTGGCATATCCGGCCTTTACGATGACTCACAGGCAGCTTACCGATGTATTAAGTCAGTACTCCTATTCCCCTAGACAAGTCTCTTGCCAATCCAGCGATCTCGGAAGAATGCAAGGCTGAGCGAACGTCGAGCGCGGAGTTGAACCATCGACCACTTGTGTGTCATGGAACACCTGCATCCACTACGCCATACCCCTGCGTGTAGTCATTAATCTAGAGGTACAATTTTTTTATTTAATTGCTCTTCTTAGCGTGGCATAATGCTACTGATATACTCAGTGGTGGAGAGCAATGTGCAAGACTTGTGCTTCAGACGGGGCTCGAGAGCGCTCCCGGCCAGAGTGGGATGCGGTTCGTGTCTCGCCCGATGCGAACGTTTACACATCACTCTACGTCACAGAGTAAATCCAGGAATGTTTCACTCTACCAAGGAGGTGACGGGCTGTAGTGGTGGTGGTCAATCAGAGATCAGAGTGAAAGATCGACAAAGTGATGAAAGACGGTAGAAGATTTCTTCTCTGTATCTTTTGTATCCTTCTTTGTCATAATATTTACGCTATCTTCAAACCTTCCGAGAATACTTAGATTTTGTCAACGCTAGTCGATTCAGCCCTGACGGATCACATTCGCGCGTGCTATGGCCGATGAAAAGGTGGACGGTTGGATCTTTGTCAAGAAATCCTCACTTAACTGCTTTTTTGTCAGTACTACGACCTTATAGCTGATAGACTGCGAAGTAAGTTTGCACCGTTTTGGCTTTCTAGAATGTTATTTGCAATGAAATTTTGCAATTTTGACGTCGTTCAAATGCGCATTTTCTTGCGAACGTTTTGGTACACAGTTTGCCCATAATTATTCCAAGATAGAGCTGTTGTGGGAACAGATCGCTTTCTGTTCATGCGCAAATGGCGCGTAGGGGAAAATGTTGGTGGTGGGGGCGGAAGATTAATCTGCCTTGGGGCGATGACACAAACGACGGCTAGAAAGTGATTCGCGAAGTTGAAAGCTGAGAGAAGTGTCTGGAGAATCAGTTGCGCTCGCGTCGTCCACAAGAAGTTCCATTAGTCTTGCGCACCGCTTCACTAGCATTTTCCCCAATGCGCCATTCGTGCATGAACAGCAAGCGAACTCGTTCCCGCAGTAGCTTCTTCTCAGCAAACGGAGGCAAACTGTACACCGAAATGTTCGCAAGAAATGCACAGAATGATATCACGGTCATGCCATTTAAACCACTTCTTGTTGATAGATCTGATATTTATTGCTTCAGTGCCAAAGCTTATGGAACGAACCAATACTTTCGCTGCTACAGCGATCTTGAGAAGGCTTTTTGAAAAACCAAGTGTGACATTAAGTTTGTTAATCTTTAAGCTATCAAAAGAATACTAGAAGTCTAAAAATCATCGAGAGAGCACTGTCTTCAAAGTAGTGAAACATGAATTGAGACAAAACTGTTGTAGGTTCTATGCGGTTAGGAGAGGAAAAATAGAAAACTGACCTCATTCGTTGGCTACAGGTGATTTTTCATACTGTTTTAGCAACCATTCGAGAGCTGAGAGTACATGCTACAGACCTACGTAGCGCAGGTTTTTCAAAACACCCTTCTGTAACGCTCTAAAATGGTCACAAAACTATGTCTCAGACGCTCACATTTTCTCGCCAGACGGACCCCTTTCTTCAAACTTTTAGTAATCATTCATAACGCAATCTTTTCTTATTTCAAAGCTGTGCTTATATCTTAAAAAGACCTTTTCTCTGCAACACACTTGTAAGATAAGTTGAATTCGCATTTGGACCTAAGGGGGTCTATGATCAGTTCACTCAGCTTTTGAATGGCCATTGACACTACTGTGAAAAGTTCTTCTCCAGCGAATGAGATCGGTTTTTCATTTGTCCCTCATGACTGAAAACAATCCAATTGTACCAAATCTTTCAAATCGTAAGTACCTTACCATTCACAAGTGTGAAGCTGCTTTCATAAACCGGAGGCCTCGTCCCTTGCAACAATGTCGATTGACCGCCACCGCTTGTTGCTAAAATATTTTTCTATCTCAAGTAGCACATTGTATACTTTGGCTTTATTTAATTTTATTCTTCATAAGGTAAGATGAGTCAATAATGAGCGTGTGTGGCGCAGTGGCTAGAGTTGCTGTGCCATACATCTGTGGTCGACCAATTGATGATCGGTGGTTCGATCCCTCATATAAGGCTCACTAATCCTTCCAATTTTCGAGGTCGCTGAATTGTTATCAGACCTTTCTGAGAGGATAGCAGCATTAATTAAATAGATCGGTAAGTAACTAAGTGTCATTGTAAGGTCAGAGATGCTTCCAAATCACCCCAAATGATGCTTGATGAGGGCGAATGCATCCGCATCCCGCACGGTATACGATCTGTGCCGAGAGCTTTATCCTTTTATTGCATTAACTTAGCTAGAAATGGGTTAGAGAGTAAATCTCGGTGTTGACCAATTCTTGAAGTATGCGTCATGCATTCGTCTTCAATTTATAACTTCGTTCGAGGTTATTGAGTGCATCCGGTCTTCTCAAGAGCTTGCGCTAGCCTCTCGCTGAATCGAGTTATCGTTACTTGTCCTCCCAAACTAGTCTAGTACCAATTTACCGACCCTGGAGGGATGGTGGCGAGCCATGAGTGCGAAATCGAACCGTTGACCTTCTGTGCAACGCGAAGCACCTCTAACCACAGCGCCACAGGCGCTCACTTTAGCTATCTTTGATCTTATTGTTCTTCATTAGTTTGTTAACGCTTGCGTTTCGTTTCTCTTACTCTGAGAATAAAGAAAGCCTAGAATTCAGCAACATGCTCTCTCAAGGACCATAAACTTTCCACGGATCTCCCTGTCTCGTTCACTCCGTCTTTTGCTGCGTTTTCGGACAGTATGGTAGCCGTTGAAGGCCAGGTACTTGAGCAAAGCTCTCTTTTTCCTTGTCTTTCTAGCCCGATCTTTCCTATTATTCAGTGATGGTCATTATCAGACTGATAAGAAATTTTATGTACTTCTTCGTTTTTGTTGATTATTTTTGCAATCAAGTTTTTATTTTTACTGTCCTTTAGAGCAACTTTTTGCGACTATTTTCATATATATAGAAGTTATACAGTTGTTCTAAGATGGAATTGTTCAGGGAGCAAAAGTGTTTGTTGATGCTAGGCGAGTGTCGTTATGTGCCAAAACAGCACTTTAACCCAAACAGTACTCACGTAGCGTCAACAATCGTTTTTCCCACCGGGACAATTCCATCTTAGATTAAATGTGTAACATCTGCATATCGAAATAACCGCGAGAAGCCGCTCTAAGCAATAGTAAGAACAGTGACTAAAGGGCATGAAAAATAATAGGAGAAAAACGAAAAAAAGTCAGGGAAATTTCCTGCCAACAGAGTAGTCGATACACGTCTACGTGCCACATCTGTTTGTTCCTTTTTCTGAAGTACACATACGCAGACCGGAATTCTGATTTGCTCTGCGCATTCATTATTTCTAAACTTACACGAGGGGGACAGTGACCAGCTGGTTAGTGATGCTTGGTGCGGGGTCGATTCCCATTTCTCCCCATCACTCTCTGCAGTCAATCGACGAACACCGCGAGGCTTCGGCCAGACAATCTTTGAAATGGCAAGGAGACGTGATCGGCCCTCATGCTATGACGCTCGTGATTAAGATGAAATCCTCAAGCAAGCAGTGAATGCGATGAGACGAATTGAGTGTCAGACGCATTGGGATTGGAACAAGGAAGTGTGAAAACGGGTCGTTTAATTGAATTCGAGATGTTATAATCCGATAAGGATATGACATGTTCTGAGATGTTAGGTCTAGTCCTATGCAGGTACCTGTTTTACCCAATTGGGACTCATTAGTATCACCCTCGCTCGCTTCAACCAATCCCCTGAGGTTGAATAATTCTCTACAAAGGGTTTTGACGTTGAGTAATAGCACTAGACCTAACAACTCCAAACATGTTATATCCTTATCAGGTTATATCATCTAAATGGGTGTGTAAAAGGCGGTTGATAGAAGAGGTTGAAGATGATTTTTCACACGATCCGTCATCCTAAATCCACTTTGCTGATCGCAGTAATTTTTAGCATTCAGAAGGTTTCCTCATACACCATCTTCCACAGTCTTCAGACATTGAGTGGTGTTGTTTCAAATACTGCTTGAGGAGTTCGTCTTCTTCGTGAATGCTATAGAAGATCGGCGAGACGGCTCTCCTTGCAATCTCAGAGGTAGCCGAGCTAGGGTGTTCGTTGAGTGAATGCAAGAGAATGTTAAGGATTAGGTTGGACCAGCACCTTGCTTCCTAATAGCCTGCTTCAAGGATGATTTGGCCGTCCTTCCCATGACGTCGTAAATTCAATAGAGTTTTTGCTTGGGTTTATAGTAGTAGGCAGTGTGTTTTTTGTATGTTTTTTGTAGTCTTTAAGGTGTTTTTGAAGAATTTTTATGCCATGGGGGTGTCCGTCAATTTAGTCGCAGTACCTGCTTTATTATTATCACTATTGGGTTGACAAGAAATTTTCTTGATCCCCTTCGTACAATGCAACACAATTGACTGAAAGCCAAACTCAGTACGGTTGCGTAGTAAGCCAGCGTCTTTCTCTATAGAAGACGCATGTAACTAATCGAAAAGCATATGAGCGAGTAGAGAAAATCTTGCTCTACCAAAGTAATACAAAAATCCCAAAAATTTTTGCCAAACAAGGAAAAATAACTTGAACAGCAAAATTTGTGCAACTCGCTGTGCGCGCATCGATATCTATAGCCGTCCATTAGGGGTTAAAGTTATCCAAAGTAGAAGTATTTGGCATTCACAGTATTTCTGGTTGATTCGATGACATTTTTGTCAATGTTCGTTGTTTTTATCAAGCCTATCCGTTTGAAACTTCTAAGGATCATTGTTACAGCGGGTGATATGAAATTGGATATGACATTATATTTAGTAGTAATAGCAGTCATATTGAACACTTTGATAACCATCCATATCAACTACGTTCACTCATAGGATATTACTAGATGCAAAAATATTTACTTTCTGCTGATATCTGGTTTAGGTCTTCAAATGAAAGGAAATCTTATCTATCACTATCACACATCATTTTGCTGCTATTTTTCAGAATTCAGTTGGTTAGTTAATGTAATACCGTGCAACGAGGTTGGTTTATTCCTCTATCGTTTGAAAATTTCAGCTCTGATATTTACTTATAAGAAATGGAAAAACAAGCGCTCACCTTTTTTATTTACGTACTTGATTGAGATGAAGAACATGCAAGTGGCCATCCTTAATTCTTCTCCCTGCGTGCATTGTACTTGATGTATACAGTATAGTTGCCGTCTACTTATTAATTTCCTACCCCCCCCCCCCCCTCCCCCGTTTGCAATTACATTAACTAAATATTCGTTAACATTGACCCACAAGATATATAGAATTTTTTTTTAGCGGCAGTCATTCCACATACTGAAGGAATGCTATACAATTTTGATTCCGCACTTCCGCAAGTAGGTTTTTAAACTGCTTTACTGCGCTTAACGTAGATGTGTTAGAGAGTTTTTACCTCACTACAGCCTGGAACTACAATCTCCTTTCAAGACAACACGTGGAATGTGCTCAAGAAAATCTATGATGGAGTTTTTTCACGTGTTACATGGTTTGCAGATAATAGTTTTTTTTTATCACTAAAGATTTAGTTGACTCCGTTGTGGCTTGAATTTCTGACAGTTTCCTGTCTCAGTAAGAAAATCTGTTGGAGTTCGAATTTTTGATAAACACGGAACAATTGATATAGTCGCCTCTTCAATTTAACCACCACCCATTGGTGAAACCTCTAAAACAGAAAAAAACTATTGGTTCCGAGCCCCTCCAGCACGACAATTACTTCTGCGGTCAGCCAACACTTTGAATAAGTCGTTTACAAGTTTAAGAAGCAGAAAAAATTCAAATTTAATTCAACTATTCAGTTACGAGACGCCAAAAATCGTCGAAGATTCTATGCAATGAAAATAGAGATGCAGTTCACCTGTGAGAGGTAACGTTCTTGTCGAAACTCCAAACGTTTGATCTAGAAAGCTAGTGCTACTTCCATCGCTAAGTTTAAATCTGAGCAAGACGACCTGAAGAAGTGGTTTGCAAACACAGACGATTGTTTCAAACTGCCCCGATAGTACATTAAAAAAGCAGTGCATGAATGAAATCCGTGGCAATAATCAATTCCTCAAAGATTCGACATTTATTCTACTCATTAGAAGCGTAAAGGTAAATAATTACGTCTTCAGCCTGTGTTTTGTACGTAAAAATAAGGGAATCGCGTCAGTGCTCTTCTCCTCAAAAACAAATATTCCATCCACTTACACGCACCATTTGAATGCTGATTAGGTCGCGCATCACCTGTATCACCAGTTGTCCCGTTCCTTGTGGAGTGACTCTAGTGGGTGCCAGTAATACTCTCAGTTCTCCTTATCGCGGTCCAGGCGTATTCGAGTGCTGTAGAAATTCGTAGAGCATGATGTCTTTTTTTGTGAGTTTTTCGTGAAGACGGACCATCATATCGGTGAACTTTTTACGCTTGATATCTCGGCGAATTTCAGTCGGTAACCACTTTACCAATTCGCTGTCCAAGCTCATTGCATGTCCAGCTCACCTTCTCTTCGATATTCTGGCATATCAAATGACATTACTTATCTTGGATCTTTGACGTAGGTCAAAATTGGGATTCTTTTCTACTTTGAAAGATAGAGGATACTCTTAGCATGGATCTTTCTGCTGCACGTTGGATAACGTCAAGTAATCTCTCATCTTCCCTACGTGATGACCAGGTTTCCGATGTATAACTGAAAACAGTAATAAAGTTAAGTCGTACACGTGGGCATGAAGTCGTGTGTTTTCTATCTTTCTTACTACATTATTGGAGCTCTCCAACTGTCCCCAACGGCCTCGTCTTTTCTTGCACAATTCCAGAGCTAGATCATTCAACATACTGAGTTTTCGGCCTAGATAGAAGTTACTGGAACTTTCAAAAATATCCATTGCATTGAGTCTTAAAGGGGCATTCGAACCATTCTGTTCAGTAGTATGAAAACATCGTTTTTGTAAGGTTTAGTCAGGAACCATCTTTCCACAGGCTTAGTCAAAATCTGTCCGCATTCCTTTCTTCTGTTGAATGCTTGGTATTATAAAGACGTTGTTATCAGCGAAGTCTAAGTAATGTAAATGTCGAATGTTGATTTTCATTCCCATGTTATCCCATTCTAATATTCGCATAACGTTTTGGAGGGTGGTAGAGAATAATTTTGGTGGTATAATGTCGCCTTGCCGCAATCCATTTATTACCGATAGTAGTATCGTAATAGAATGGTGATATCTAAGTTGTGAAATCTCACTATAACTTATAAAGTGTTGTTATGCAATGACTGAGCACGTCCTGGCTGTCCAAAGCTTCTATGACTGCTTATCTTGCCACTAAATCAAAAGTCTTCTTCAAACTATGAAAGTGAAACGGAGCAGTCTCTTGTACTCTCGTGAAATTCCAACTAGTCTTGTCATTGTGTGGATGTGGTCTACAGCAGTAAAATCTTCTTGAAACCCTACCTATTCGCATGGCTCTCTTTCGCACAGTGTTCTGCCAATTCTGTATGATATGACTGGATTAAAGAGTTCATAGGCAACTGACATAAGCAGAATGGGTGATAGTTGTAGATACTGTGCAGGTCTCTCCTCTTAAACATCAACAAGGTCTTGCTGGATTTTCACGACTGGAACTTAACTATCGACACATAACAAATGAAAAGCAGAGTCAGGGTCTTGATGAGAATTGGTTAGAGGTTCCTCAGGGGTTCCGAACTTATCCAACTTGGACGACGTTGGTTCCCTCCTTTATCGACGATATAGCGTGTCGGATTTTGAAAGGAGGAACTGGCGGTGTGACTATTTTATCATCTTTTATTTCATTTAGCTGTAAGAGGTCCTTTCAGGTAGAAATGTTTGAGTGTTAATCGTGGGTGTTTTTTTCAGCTTCTGCAGCATCTACTATCACTACCGCCTTTCTCGCTTTCTTTCTTTGAGACCTTCTTCTATAGTATATGCAGCGTTTTGAAAGTTCAAACGTGAGGTTTTGATTATATGCAGCTTGTGAGATTGCATGTTGAGGTATCATCTCAACCTTTTACACTGCTAAACGTCTCTGGTGATTATGGGACTTTCAGCTTCCATAGCGCTAACGTGATGTTGGATGAGTGATCGTCTTCTTTATCGATGTTATCAAAATCGTTGTATTCCAATAGACGACTAATGACTTAGAATACACACCAATTTATGGCAGTTCTGAGATTTCGCTGTTTAGATTTAGCGGCTTTCTCTCCTTTCCGCACAATACGGAACACTGCGCGAATTAGGTGGTGATCTGATCCCGTATAGAGATTTGGGAATTCTGGATTCTCAGCAAAATCAGCTGGACAGAACCGTTGATTTACTGAAAGGTCTATTACGTTATGGTACTCTTCAATGAAAGACTCCCACGTCCAGTGCCGAGAGTTGGGCTTCGAAATTATGAGTTGCCATAAAGATTTGATGGTTATTAAGAGTTTAGATAAGCTTTAACATTGTTCGTTTCATTCTAGTCTGAGGGTTTCAATGTGACGCTCTACAGATGTTCTTCAAAGCCTATTTTCGCCCAAAATCTCAATGATGACCTCAAAGAATAAGTGGTCTTCTTCTGAAAAATTCTTCCAGATCCATATGAAACGGTTCGATTTCGTCTTCGTCATAGTCTGATGTTCATGCGCATGCAACGAGGAATGTCAAAGTAGGCATTGGTTCACAGTGTTTCATCAGCAATCGTCCGATCCAGGTTGTCAGTTATTCAGATTAATCGATCTTTATGGTCAACCTCGCTTTGATTAGAGCGTTAACTCCTCCAACACCTCTGCGATCGCATGTCTAAGGAAACAGTACATCCCCGGTGTAATGGAAAGCGTGGAAATGAGTGACGTCCTCTGATCTCGGCCGACACAATGACGTTGTTTTTTTCTGCATGCACTAGTGAATCTTCTTCAAAGGATTTGTATGCAAGTGCATTTGCATCTTAGGTAGAGATCGTCACTTTTGTATGTTACGAATTTAACCTCTAGTTTGGGCTTGAGATTCTAGCAGCCTCTATCTAAACGTCCAAGCCGACGCCGCTATGCGAACTTTCGAGGTCAGGAGAATGAGACCCGTTTTATTGTCACTTTAAGCAGCTAATGAAAAAAGTTATACTTTCTAAGTACTAAAGAGGCTGGGTGTTCAAGGATAGCCTGGCAATCTTTCCCGTAGAAACAAGAGGAGCTTATTTGCTGAACAAAAACTCCTAATCTTTCCATGCACTTCTCAGCCGCTTGATCACGCCTTTGGTTAATTTGAGTCGTAGAAACAATGCTACACCAGCTAACGCACCAGAAGTGCGCGCTCATTCTACGAATTTATGCTTCTGTAAGGCATAGGGTCGCTTTTGTTTCGCGCTTGATTCTTCTCTCCAGCACATAGATCTGCACCATGTTCCTTTCCGCCAAAAGTTGCAGTGAATTTTCAAAGAGGGGAACTGTGGTGGGTCGTGTAACGGAATGAATCAGTGGACATGTGTGTATGACAAGGTACTTTTAATCACTGCCTCTCAAATTTGTAAGGTTGAGTATGTTGCAAAGAATTTGACACTGACAAAGAGCTTTACAGTGCTTCTCCAATAAGGAGAATACTTCTACTTTACTATTTGCTCTTCTAGGCCAATTCTCAAGCTCGACGTAGCTGTTTTATCGCGCTTGAAAAATACTCTGGGATTTCCAAAGTTGATCGTTGCGGGTCGCACCGAAGTGTTTAAGGTAAAAGCATTTGGTCCTGTATACACGAGTGTTTTCTATGTCAGTGGATTGGTTACTCCGATTTGTATGCAAAAAAGACTAGACATTTTCAATGAAAAGTTGTGCCGAAAATAAATATGGTCTGTAAAGGCTAAAAAATTTCATCACGATTAGTATGTTTGATCATCGCAGGCGCAGTGCAGGCTCGAGCGCTCTTCAAAAGCGCCTCGAATTCTTCAACGTTGTAATCTCTGCCAGGTCAAGAGATTGGCACCAAGCTTGTCTGAAAACACTTCACTTTCTGCAGTCCTAGTGGGAACGCTTTGCTCGGGCATCACAAGACTCTAGCAAAAATTGATCAGATCAGCATTCGACGACAATCACAGGAAAGAAGACGGTCCTTACGCAGCAGCCAATCTTAAACGTAAGAAATTTGAGGACCTTCGTGGAAGCGTGGAGAAGCCTCAAAAGCTAGAATTACTGGGAGCCGTAAACTAGATGTAAAACTGGGTTGCACAGAGACAGAAAAGATCTGCCTCGTAAATCCAGTGTTTGATAAATGGGCAAAAGCCGTTGAGTTGAAAAGTCAAACATTTTCTGATCCTCCCAAATATTTAGCTACTTCTTAACTTCATTTTGCTGTTGCCAAGTATTTTTCTCTGCGTTGCAGTTCTGTGTTATGCAGCTTGTCGGCCCAGACTTACGATCACTCGCGTTGGAAATGCCAGACAAAAAGTTTGTGGTCATGAATTCAATGACGGCAAAACAAAAGCTATGAGATGTCTCCTACAGGTTTTCACCTCCGACAGCATACAAAATCGCTATTCAAACGTTAGATCGCCTGGAGACACTACACGATGTCGGTTATCTCAACAGGTAACAGTATTTCAGATTACGACGTTTAGCTTGGCTCCTTGTTAGTTGGTGCTATGCTGCTACCTTTGGAAAAACTTATTCTTTTCTGACGAGAGCAATAGTTGTGTAACTTGAAGGTGCTAGTTATTCAGTAACTCATTAGCTGATTTCTATTTAACCATTCGTCAGCAATAACCTTTTAGAGACGTAAAATCGCAAAATTTTGCTATCGGACTCGAAAGCCAGTCATCAATCATCTATATGCTTGACTTCGGTCTAACCAGGCGATTCAGGTTAGTAACTGTGTGCGGTTTTTCATGAAACATTTGAAATTCACAAGTTAAACCAATCACTACATTTCAAATCTGTCTTTGGATTTTTTCACTGCAGCCGGTTATCGAAATTCATCCTAGAATTTTGTATGAACTGTTGCTCAAAACGAAAATATTAACGCAATATATTCGCCTTAAGAGTATTTCAATGATTTTGTTGTTGTCTCAACAGTACAGGCAACTAACAATGATTAATTATTTCACTATATAAATGTAGAATGACTGTAGTATTGTCAATAACAATAACAACAATAATAATGATATTTAGGATTACAAAAGCGTATGTTTTTAGAAGGTACCTATTTGTTTGTAAATAGCGCCTACGGCGAAGTGGGTAGAGGTGCTCTGCCTTCCTCACAGGGTCGATAGTTCAATCTCACGGTCATGGCTCGCCGAGCCATCCATCCCTCTAGAGTGGGTAAATTAGTATTGTACTGGTCTCAGACTTGTCTAGGAGGATAAGCAACATTGTCTCGATACAACGGGAGACCACTGCGAGTACTTGTGAGGGCCATATATGCATTCAATCACCTCAAACGAAGTTGAAAATTCGAACACGAATGCATAGCGCGTTTCTCAGTGACTGACCAACGCTGAGCTTCCTTTTATCGTTTTATCTATGTGTACTGTCTTTAACTGCTTAGGAATGACAACGGAACTCTCGTAAAGCGTCGCACTTCTGGACCATACGTTGGAACATGTCCATTTCTACCGCTGGCCTCAGCAATGATGAAGGATCAAGCGCCTAAGGACGATTTGGAGGGATGGTTCTACATGATCATGGACATGTTTGTTGGTTTGTGAACTCTCTATTCATTTATTCTCACCATTAAATTGTTGCTCGTCCATTATTTAGTGGATTCAATAGGACCAAAATTGCAAAAAAAAAGTTCTCTTTCATTGTACCGGATCGAAATGAGTTTTTCGTGAAAGTGTTTGAGAGGAACCACGGAGTCATCTCCAACTTATCTCCGAAACTTTCTTGTCGAAAGAAAACAAGCATGATGGTTGAGCTCAGTGAGCTGGATAAGTAGCACATTTTCGGCAGATACTGCGAAAATGGAAAACTTAGAGCGAGAATTTTATGGCTATTGTGTACGATGGAAAGTGGAAAACTCTGAGCTACAGTGTAAGCGCTTATTTCACTAGTGTTCTTACTGTGTCACTCGTTGATTATATGATAAGCTTGTAGCAAAAATGCTTACTATCTGAATACGAAAGTACTTCATAAAACAGTCGAAGACTGCAATTGTTGTATACGCTTTACTTTTCTCCAAATTCCTATTTTAGGTTCCCTTCCGTGGTATGACGGGAAAAAAAGGCTCAACCATAGCCTCACGCGTGAATGGAAACAGTATGCCCGTGGTGCTTTCAAAAACATAATGCTTAGCAAATTACCAGTGGAATTCGCCGCTATATTCAACAAAATCATAACAACGAGGTAATGAATCTAACTCTAAATTGCATATGATGTTTCAATGTTTCTAACTTACCTTATATCTTGCATCCTCTTGGGAAATGGTATGGATGCGCAAGAAGCATGAGTGTCTTAAAAATGATTGGAATTCAGTTAACGTGAAATACCAGCTTTGCATAAACCTCGAGCTTGAAGTGCCGTTTATGAAACTCTATAGACTTCCTTTGCGAGCTGGAACAAGCTTCATAATAGTTGCTGTTATCGTTTTGTGATTGAATTTCTGACGTTCCGATGACTTCACCATCCTGAAAGCCGTTTTTAGCTGTGAGACTCGTTTGTGATCTTTGACAATTCTTACACCGGCTTTAATGAAGGTGAAGTCGGCGACAGTTCAAGCATTGTAGAACAGAAGCAACAAAAGCAGCCAATAACATTCCATCATCGTATCAGCTCAACAAAGGAAGTTTGTAAGCCTCTAGATATTACAAGACCTCCTATTGACTCTCCCTAGTAAAAATGCCCATCAAAGACGTACAGAATTTTTACCTACTATATAGAAATCAATCGTTTAGCTACTGAGAGGAATTACCGCTGTGTTGTCACACACTGTAAAAATTTAGCATTACTGAAACTGATAGATAAATAACCCTGAATACGGCGTTATAGAATTGTTTATGATCAGATACACTCCCCTTTCAAACATTTCTGGCCTTTGAAGTTTATCCAAAAGTCTTGAGAATTTCTCGTGCCGAGGTTATGATTATTATCCCAGGAATGTTACTTTAGTCTTAACGTCCTCACCCTTACGCTTATTGACATATACGAATATAAAACGAAGCTTGTTATACTTTTCAACTTTCCATCTAAATGCTCTTTCGATCAGATACATAGTGGTCTTTCCTTTTCGCCATATAATCAGTATCACATGTCTATGAAGAGATCTGGTATAATTGTGCCTGAACTCATGCAGTCGCTCTCTCTACCTATACGACATATTAGGTTGAGGAAAAAGTTCGTTAGTGCCCGTGAAGATTCAAATTCTATATGTGCTTCACACAGTATCAGTTTTTGTAAATTCATGGTGATATCTCTGTGATATCTCCACTAAAAGGAAAAGTCCGCGCTGAAGGAAAAGTACCCAACATTGATTTGTCAAAAGCGCCCGCTGCTACAGCAACACAAAGCCAAACCCCACACTTCAAAGAAGACTAAGGAAAAGTTTGATGAAATGAAGGAAGTCAAGATCTTGCCGCGCTGAGCTCACAGTCCAGATGTTGCGCCTTCCGATTATAGTCTATCATCAACGATTATGGTATATATATATATATATATATATATATATATATAAGAGCGCACGTGGCGCAGTGGTTAGAGGTGCCCTGCGTCGCACACGAGGTCACTGGTTCGATCTCGCGTCCATGGCTCACCAAGCCATCCATCCCTCCGGGGTCGGTAAATTGGTACCAGACATGTCTCAGACTTGTCTGGGAGGGTAAGCAGCACGGACTCGGTTCAGCGGGAGGCCACCGCGAGTCATTGTAAAGGTCAGATGTGCATTCAATCACCTCAAACGGAGCTAGAAATTGAAGTCGAATGCATGGCGCATCCCTCAGGGATTGATCAACGCCAAGAGCTTTATCTTTTTATCCTTTATATATATATATATATATATATATATATATATATATATATATAGAGAGAGAGAGAGAGAGAGAGACCAAAACGGTATTTGTAGCACCCACCTTAGACATGAAGGCAATGAGGCTTAGTGTCACTCGTTGTCCCTTTCAGCCCTTTGATCTACTCTGAATATGTTCCTGATCACCTAGGAGTTGATCGACTCAGATATTTTCTCAAAAGATGCGTAGGCTGTTAAATCAACAAGCCATATATATTTATTTTCTTTTCACTTTCTGTCAGTAGTTCGTGGCCGGTCTGTACTGCAGAGTCAGTTGAAACGTTTGTTAGAGCGTGGTAACATCGAATGACTCCTTTGCATACATTTATTTTGGCTGTAAACGATTTAGCTGCTTTAGGAGACTTTTGGTGTTGTAGCAATTGGCTAATATAAGCTTTAAAATTGCGATAACATGAGACCCAAAAGCCACGTTATGCTGACCTTCAGTCTCACCACACAGCTGATGATCGGTCTAACTTTGAAATTTGAGGGATCTGTAGACATAATATTATCATTATAGGTGAGTTTGTGTGCTATAGTAAGTGTGTATAGAATGGGAATTTGGTAAGACATTTCTGAATGTGGACAAATGATTACTGTAATCCAGCTCTGCCGTTGCGACTCACTATCTATTTGATTTATCAACCACCAGTTTTGTAGGTGGACCAACGGACGGAATAGCACGAATTTTGCGACTCATATTGCCACGATTGTTAAAGTGTATACAGCTCATCTCTCTAGAGATTAAAATCTTCCTAAAGCACCTAAATCGGGCTCAGCCGGGCCGCACTTGTGTAGAGCAAGATGTACGAGTTACTGCCTTCCAGACGAACGTTTCGAATAACGCCGCAGTACAAGTGATCCAAAAACTGCTGGTAGCAAATAAAAAGGCAATCAATACTTGTGTCGTATCTATTCAACAGCTTATGACTCTTTTGAGCAATTGTCTGAGCTGTCCAATCTTTAGGTGGTCAGGAACATGTCTTGCTCAGATCAGAAGGTTGGCAATAGAACAACGATTAGCACTAAGCCTTGCCATTGCTTTCATGTCTAATGCGGATACCCCAGTTGTTACTCGTGGATCCATTACTGTATTGACGATGCATAGATGATTGTTTTGTCACCTGCTCTACACAGGAGTAGATTGACAAATGTCTTGAACTTTCAAGTGAGCAGTCAGAGTACAATAAGCTTACACAAGGAAAACCTAGTTAGAATTGGAGAGCTTGCCTTCATTTTTAAACGCTCACGTACACCTTTCTGTAAGTGGCTCCGTTAAGAAATTTTATCGAAGGTCAAGCATCAAAAAATGTTAGTGGATTAACTTTTTCTCACCCTTTACAGATAAAAACATCCGAAACATATAGCTACAAGCATTCTCATAAGAGATATGAGAGAAAGCAATCACTACACTCTGCACGATTACTAGTATTTCAAATGATTGTGGAAAAACCGCCACAGATGTCAATCAAAAAGAAGAGATTAGAGTCATATCGAAGCATTAATGATGTTCCAAACTAGATGGATATTACCTTATGAAATATCTGTCGCAATAAACAAAGTTTGCGCCGCAAATAGAAGATGTCTGAAAAGCAATGCTCTGAGAAGCTTTGTAAGGATTATAGAAATTTCACCCAACACATTATGTTTTTGATTAGATCGGAACCGCCTTTAATACCATATATGACAGAGGATTGCACAGTATGCCGTGATATTAGACAGTTATACTGCATGAGTTCAAGCAAGTAAAATATACCAGATTTGTTGTCAGACATGTGGTAGCGGATATAATAGTGAAACGGGAAGATCTTTTTGTGTTCGCATAAAAGAATACGTAGTTGGAAAGTTGGAAGCACTTTTCGAACAAGCATGCTTCAGGTGTGTATAGATTAGAAAGACACGAAGGTCAGGACATGAAGTGAAAGTAAGAATCCTGAGGTAAGGATCAAACACTAGACATGGAAAACTTTGAGATTTTCGGATAAACTTCAAGAGTTAAGAAATGATTAGAAAAAAAGTGGTCCTGAACATAAAAAATGAAATGGTCCCTCATCTCCGACTAGTTGTCATTTTTCACAATGTGCGACAACGGAACGGTGTTCGCTATCATGTAGATAGCTTGGCAATAGGGTTCTACATAGGAGTTAGCCATCCGAATACTTCTTGCACTAGATCTCCACTGTGTATATAAATTTTATACCGATTATCTAGAAATGGTATGTTATATATCACTACATTTAGGCTCTAGAAAAAGTCGAATTTGCCAAAACGTTAGTTGCCGATTCTTAGAAGAGTTATACGGAGCTTGAGCTTTATTCTAAGAAGCGGGCAGTACCAAATTTAATACGTCAAGAGATAGGAAAAAGTCTTGCTCAATGACAAACACGATCCTGATGCGATTTTACTGTAGCATATATCTGAACGATGCAAAAGTCTTTCCCATGTTTGAAGGTTCGAGGAGAGGCCACAATACCGTTTCATCAGGAAGATGATTTACATCAGCGCTACTCATCAATGCGTTAATCTAAGAGGACCATATGACTGGCAGGTACAAATTTCACAACTAATAACTCATTAACCAATGACTTGTCTCTGGCGATAGTGCTGCCCTCAGCATAATCATCAACTATTTCCCTCTCTATCTCTACTGAGCAACTATCAACTACCTACTGAACATTGAGCAACGATAGGAGCACCTCTCAGCCGTGATAATGCAGTAAATATTCGAAAGACCAGTCAGCTTTTCTCAAGACGACTTGCTATCACCTATACTTTGTGAGACCCAGCACTTCGTGCATTCTTTTATGCTATTTGAATATTTTTTTTCTACAAATGCCGGAAAATAGTGAGCGAGACGATTATCCACACAATCTCGAAGTAATCGAGCAAGGGCGAAGCCACTTCATCACTATAAGAGCGTGTCGAGGAAACGTTCAATCACTCCTTCGCTTATCGCCTTGCTTTTTTAAACACCGCATCACTAACCAATGTGCTACCCCGTATCCCATAATTAGTCGATTTAATTAAACATGATCACAAAGTGTTCGTTATAGAAGGAGTTACATATCTAGCAATGCGTTTTTCCGGCTAGATATAACTAGTTTATATTTTCTGTCGTGCTCTCAAACGGATTTTATTCAAGGTGGTGCCAGCCCTGATATCCCTAGTGAAGAAGAGCACAGAATATGATCCTGCGCCACCCAAAAATACAAAGAAGTCGGGAAACAATCACGAGTTTGCAGCTGCATAAGAGGCACTCCATTATTGCGTCCAGTCTGCATGAGCTTATTGAATATATTAGTTTTTTCTGTAATAAAAATGTCTTTTTTATGTTCAAACCTTGAATGTGAAAGTAATGATGACTTTTGGACATTTCAAGCTAAGATTTTGGCAGATTTTTGCAAATAAACTATATTCCTTACGCAGTCTACCTTATTAACTGCACAATCGTAGCTGCGATGCTCACTTCAACGCAACATGAGAAACCATCTTCATCCAACGACCCACGCTAGATAAGGAGGAGTTTTCCATTTTAGAATCCAGAAAGATATATATATATATATGTATTTATTGCAAAGCAGGTAAAGCACTATACGAAGTTTTGTTGAAAAAACTCTGAATCAGTGTGAGATACCGGCGAATATCATAACCACTTTAATCTAATGCTATCTAGTCTGGCCCATTCGGTAATGATTTTTTCCCACCAAAAGTTCTGAGTTCTGAAACGAAGGCTGTGGATCACTCAAACTTGGAGCGGAGCCCTTCTATAGCAGAATCCGTATATTGGTAGTTAGTGCTTCTAACCTTGTCATTAATCTTATCAAACTTAGATATCGTTTACCAGGACCAATCAAATGTATCATCTGACGGCCCGTTGATCGCCAGGTGGCTCGAGTGAGCACCAATAAAATTTCCAGTAAGAGATTTAAGTTGTGAGCAAAAACCGACTTCAGCTGGGAGTCGAACCCGAGCTTGATCTGTACGGGAACGCGTGCTACCACTACAGCACCGGGATACATTCGCACCACCACTCGTTCTTCAACATCTCTATGTTAGCTGTCAGCCACCAACCTTTAACAGGTTTGGTCGAGTATGCGATTTTGCTTCATAGAGCCAATTGAGCTGACAGCCATTTTGAAAGATAATACTCGGAACTACAAGTGTTTTTACTGCATTTTTCGCAGTGCTGTGATGTTGCAACCTGGTTATAAAGCGAAATCGCATAAACGACCAAATGTGTTAAAGTTGGAGGCTGACAGCAAACGTAGTGATGCTGAAGAATGAGTGGTCGTGCGAATGTACCTCAATGGTGTAGTGGTAGCACGCGTCCACTGTATGGGTCAATAGCGGGTTCGATCCCCGACTGAGGTTGATTTTTGCTCACAGCTCAATTGTCTTAGGTATGTATGGAACATCATAGCACTGCGAAAAATGCATTGAACACACGGAAATTTGGGGAACTTCCATTTTTTCTATCGCCTGCAAGAGTACCCTAGTGGGTCCCTCGCCGCTTCAGAGACTTCTTGATTATCATAATTCGCTTGTGGACTTTTCCTGGACCAAACCATCGTTTTGGTGGCCTTCTTTCGGTGCGCCTCCTAACATCTTAATGAATCCGGTGGTGATTTTCGGTTATATAATATCGTTGTAACCTAGTAAATGTTCATCTTAGTTTACCTTCGATAGATTGGCGTATTGGACGACGTGCTTGCTCGCGGCAGTTGATGCTGGTTGATTCTTTGAATTCTTTTTTTTTTGGGAAATACGAGATACTCCTAGCATAGACTCTCGACTGCACTCCGAATAATGCCAAGTTTCCTTTTATCCTGCTTGAGTAGCGACCATGTTCTAATGCATAGGCTGAGATAGGAATAATCGTTGAGTCGAAAAGTGTACATGAATTCGTGTGTCCTTTTTTCTCCTCACTACATCATCAATGCTTTTAACGCTCCTCAAGCCGCTCCCATTCTCCTGCTCAACTCTGGAGATAGATCGTTCATCATATTGTTTTTCGCATTGAATAGACGCTGCTAGAGCATTCAAAAATAACCATTTCATGGAACGTGGAAGGAGCATTAGAAACCCATCCGTTCTTCATGAACATCGTGTTCTCAAGACTCAATCGGCGTCTAGTCTTTCCACAGGCTCTGTCGAAACCGTTTAATACGTCGAACTTCTCTTCCTACGTAGATAAAGGTTTCGTTATAGAATGGTGATATTTTGATTGTAAAGTTATACTGCTCACTGAGAATTATTTTGTACTAGAAGATGCCTAGCTATTAGAAGCCTCTATGACTTCTTCTGTTCCTAGTCAGAGAACTTCCTCATATCGATAGAAGTGAGACAGAGCGGTCTTTTCGTTCTCTCGTGAGACCACAATGTGCCTTGTTGTCTTGTGAATAGGGTGAAAAGTGTTGTTGGAAATGATTACTTCCACACATGACTGTCCTTCATTCAGTATTCTGTCAGTTTGTTTGTAATCACCCGAGCGATACTTTATAGACTACAGCCAGCAAACAGGCTGCGCACTTATTGTCAGCGTTGTAGAGGTCTCACTTTTCGAACAAAAGCACAGTCTGTTATGTTTGATTGACTGAGAACCTTAATTTCCGACATTCTGATAGGTAGCTAGTGAAGGTTCGGGGCAGAATGTTGATGAGAGCTGGTGGGAAGGCTTCTTTAGGTGTTCAGATCTTGTCCTGTCTGATGTAGGTGTTGTTCGATAATTCACCGGCGAAATAGAATGTCGGATTCCTGGAAGGAGGAAAAACGGCAAATCTACCTTTTGAAATCATGTGGCCGCAAGAGAGCGTGACTATTGAAGAGATCTAAGTAGCGATCGTGAATTACTTTTTCTGTCATCTTTTGGAAAATGTAACTGTGGAAGCTGAGACAGTAACGTAGATTTACACAATCCGCTGGCAACTAACAACTGACTTACGAACTTGCTGAACGTTGCAGAGAGGTGGTAGGAGAAGGTCTTGAAGAGGAAAAAGAGGTAGTCATAGCCGCAGTTGCAGGAGCTGGAAGAGCATTTATGAAGTCCACCGAAAACTTCGTAATCATAGAAAGAAGATGACTGTAGTCATAGTTCCAACGCGAGTGTTTCTATAAACAAACGATTGTTGGTGACTTTCGAATTCTCGAGTTTTAGTAGCGTTAACGTGAAGATGTTGGATGAGCTGGCCGTATTCTCTGTCGATGTTGTTAATAACGGTATCTATCCAAGAGCTATCTTGAACTTACCATAAAATCTTGTCTTCATACTACGACCACGCAAGGTAATGAGTTCTCTACTTGAGAACCATGTAAGGTATAAATCCATGATTCTTAGAGCACGGCAAAACCCGTGGTTTTACGTCAAAAAATACCAAAGCGATGTGAGTTACCAACGAATATCACGGTTACCGCAATGAAATATTGTCTTGTTTATTCGTAATGGTTTTTGCCCTAGCAAGAGAATTTTCAAAACATGATCGTAGACCACTTAAGATTGCAGTGAATTGGAGACTTTTTGTGATAGAGTCGGTATCGTGGTACATAGTGTTTCTAATCTCATAATTAGACTCACTAACCTAGATATTAGTCATTAGGATCGCGAGTAGAGCAGTTTTATATAGAACACTATCCATTTGATTAAGTAACCACTTTTTGTGGTGATGATGCGATCCAGCTTTGTGAATGATGAACGGTGTCTAATACACGGCAACTCTAAAGTCCTTTGACGAAAAGCTTATGAATACGATTAGGTCTTTTAGATCTTCATGTGATGTAATAAAGAGACTTGATGCAGATGTTCTAGTCATGCACATCTTAATAACGTGTCCATGTTCAAAAATAAAAAAAAAGGAAATATCCTGTACGTCGTTCTCATTATGTCGATTTATAACTCGAAACATAGCGAGGCCGTTATTGAGGATTTCTCATAACAGGGCTGATAACTCCTTTTCGAAGCACATAGATCGAAGGCTGCCTGTGCTGCTTGCTTCAAAACACTATTCATTACTGTGAAGATATTCACACTCAAACATATTCTCAGGCCACTGTGGAGTCAGTGGTGAATTCGATCCCTTTCAGTGATGATGACATTGAGACGACGAAACGAATAGCAAGGCTGCTGCCAAAACTGCTCATGGAGATGGCTATCTAATAATTTAAATGAACAGTTGTTCATTTTTCTGGCCTTTCGCGGACTAAAGTTAAGTTCTCGAACGAGTTTATGGAAAAATCGTGTTAACTAATTTTTCGTGCGTTATCGAAGCCGTAGAATGACTAATCAGTGTAAAATAATCATGTTTGAGTTGTCACTTTGCGAACACATGAATGTGTAGTAAAACATCAATGTAGGCTCTATGACAGAGTACTCTCTTTATGAATAAAAACGTTTCCTTATTTGATTTTTGCATGTAGGTTTACCTGTCTTTTGTCTCGGAAGATATAAAAAATAATAGATTTTATGAGGTCTTCGTGCGAGGACAAGAGGGAAGCTGACATCAGCTTATGCTGAAGATTAACGGGTATCGTAAGCGTACTGCACGAAACGGCCACCATGGCATGCTGTGGAAGTGATCTCCTGCTCCAAGTCAGATAACGTTTCATAAAATTTTGCCATTTTGATATGCAATATCCAATGATGAAGAGGCTTTTGCTTAAGACGTTCACTATGCCCCTAGTTCAAAGTGTTGCAATATAAAATGTAGCGAACGTAATAAGAATTTTTACGCCTGTTGTAAATTCAAAGTGTTTTATGTTGATCGATTCTTGAAAAATGCTTTATGCATTCAACTTCGATGAGTATCTCGGAAGTAGCTGAATGCATACCTGATCTACACAATGAGTTGCAGTGACCTACTGATATCTGAATTCAGTGCTCTACATCCCAAAGAAGTTCGGTACCATCTTAGCTGCCCCGGAGAATTGGAGGATTTGACTAGTCTGAGTAATACTCCAGATTTCTAGCGTTTTTACTGCTTTTTTCGCAGTGTTTTGATGTTTTACGTATATCAAAGCATCGAGTGGTGACCAAAAATGCGGTATCAGATGGGAGTCCAGCTCGCGTTCCATCCATAATGGAAACGTGGGCTACCCGTCTCTGGTATGGATGGAACGCGGGTTCGACTCCCACACGAGGTCGTATTTTTGCTCACCACTCAGTTCTCTTACTTCGAGTAAGTTACCAAGTCAGCGACCGACCATATATGTAATTTAAGGCATCTGTAGTCTCTGTACGTATCCTGCCCCATGAGTCTATAAACTAACCGAAATCAATATGTTCTATAGTGTATCTTCAATTTCGTATAACCACAGTAGGTGAGATGCGACCGAAATTGTAAAATAAGATGCTTCAAATCAATGAATATATCATCTGATAGCAAATTTTGAGAGCCACGAGCTCAAATCGGTCACTGTAAAGTCGGGGAATTTATCACCTGGCGTGCGGTAATTTACTTCAACGTAGATTCCCCTATGATTAGAGGGGTGTATCCGCAACGGATCGGCTAAACTGAAAGGCACTGTGCTATTGATGACCTTTTATGGGCGAAACAGACCCTTCCAGCGCTGTGTAAGTGTCCTATGATACTCACAGAAGGCTCAAAATATGTTATGTGATTAGAATGTATCCAAGTCATTCAAATAGAGAAAAGAAGATATCACTATTTTATCTCCCATTCACCGCCTAATTTTTGTAGTTGAAACTTCACTGATTTATCACTCTACTAGTCTGGGAAGGAATTCACTAGTTTACTTAGTTTTGACTTAGTGGAGAACTTATTGAACTTCCGGAAGGGTATTCGCTAGTCCGAGGCACCTCAGATTTTGAGTTTTACTCTCATCTTGATACACTTATAGTTATATTTCGCATATACATCTTAGCGTTGGAAATGACAAGAATGTAATAAAGCTGGAAATTGATTGAATAAAATCTTTGACGACCCAGCCTATGCGGGAATGTCACAAAATCTTTAGCAATTAAGCCCTCCGTCACTCTCGCTTCTGTCGAAGCGCAGCGACTTGAGTCGACTGTCCACAGCCGTTAGTCCTTGCGATGCTGGTCTTGTTACCGCTCAACGGGAATAATTTGATGTGCGATTGTGAGCTGGAATACAACAGCAATATGACGTAATTTCAAAAAGCCCGAGAATCTTACCAAAATACTAGGAAGGTCTGCGAGAGAATCACACTTTTATATAATAACAGTTAAGAATATATCCGCGCAAAGTAGTGGTGACGTTTGGAAAGAAATGCTCAAGAGTTGACCATCATCACTCGAATTACAAACGTAGACGAGTGTTTGTGGAAACAACATGAACACCAAAATACAGATTTTCAAGGGAGCCATGGAATGAAATATATACCACTATGTAGCACTGAATTGTACCGAGTCGCAGAATTTATAAGGAAGACGAGCTCGTTCAGGTACTAATTAACTACAAATAGTTGTCTTAGAAGATATTTGATAAATAAAGAGCAAATACAGATAAGAAGTATGAACCGAAAAACAAGAGTGAAACAACGGCGATATATTTCCAACAATCTAATGTTGCATCATATGAGTTGAGTAGTAATCGATCTAGAAGAACCACGCGCGAATTTGAGTGGCTTATGAGAGTTGATCTATGATGATGCATTCTCTCAACACGCATTATACTAGGAATCGTACTGGAAAATGTTTTGATGATAGAGAAAAAGGTTCTTTGTTGTAAAATCGTTTCCGTTCAAAAGAGAAGACAAGAAACATTCATTGCGGGGATTTCGCTTTTGCGTTGGAGCAAAAACGTTAACTGGGCTTTCCATAACATGAACCATATAGAAGTTCAAAACGACGGATGCCTAATACTTTTGGAAAGTAGTTACTTTTGTTGTTAAAAACTCTGAATCCATTGAGAAGTGAACGGACTTAGCAGCGAAAATTGGTTCGTCTTCGGTGAGAAACCGACTGTATCATGGTGGAATAGCTTCATCACAATAATTCCTTTACTCTTTTTTTAACCAACTTTTTCTTGGATATTTAACATGAAGAACTTCTCGATCATCAGTAGTTCTGTGTGAACTTCAATAAAACATCAGTACAATGATAGTCAGATATACCTAAGCGAGTTGGGTGGTGAGCAAAAATCTAACCTCAGTTTGGAGTTGAACCCTCGCTTCGCCCATGCAGGGAGCGCGCTTCCACTACACCAGCGAGGCCATCGCTTACACAACACTTATCCTTCAACATCTCAGTATCGTAACTGTCAGCCATCAAGCCTTAACCGGTTTGGTTGGCTGAGCAATATCGCCCTATAAACTCAGTCAAGGTGACAGCCATGATTCTTCACACGAATTGAAGATCTCAGAAAATCCTGGGCATCGATAGTCACTTATCAATAATGAGTGCACGAAATGCGTTCAAGAAAGGAGAGAAATTTTAACACACGCAAATTCTGATTTTTTTCTGACTAAGACAGTTGCACATAAAAACAGCTTGGTAAAGTTCGAACACCGCTTTAGTCCGCAATCGACAGCAGTTACTCATTCCGTGATTGCACTGCTGGAAAGTAAAGCTGAAAACACAATCGACCGCTTCATTGTGAAAAGTTGTAACAGATGGGTCCGTTGATTTCTTCTCTGTTGGCGTGAAAAACTCTACTGCTCTCTCTCTTCATTGATCAAAACATTGCAGTGCATCATGCAACAAGCTTCACTAAATATGCTTAAAGGTGGATGGATACTAATCTGGCTTTGACAATGACTAGCGGACTGGTCAACGGATGTATCAAGTCAAAGCTTCTATTAATCAAATTCTGTCAGCTTCGAAATAGCAGAAATACAGTAATTGAAATAAGAGGACTGATGCCTAAATTCAATATTTTAAGCTTCTCGGACATGTCTGGTATAAGTTCAGCAGCATACAGAGTGACAAAAAAAGTTGGGTTTACTGAGGTGCCGAACTGAATCAAGAGCTGTGCGTTTATCATTACGTGGCTCCTCTAAGCACTATGCTACAAAGGCACTACTGTTCGACAAACAAATGAAATAAGTGAAAGAGGGACAAAAAAAAGTGCGGATTTATAGTTTCAATCAATTCACTCTCAGAAAGACACATAGTGATAGCTCAGAAATGAATTCAAGTGTACGGAGTTCCCGACATGAAAGCGCTCCAATAAGCTGTGCAACCGAATGATATGAGTAGAGCCTATGCACGAGATGTCAAGTCCAAAGAGACGGAAACAGGATGCATCGAGACAATTGTTCTGAAGAAGATTGGCACTCTAATCGAAACCATATCACTTTGTGAATCACCGTTGAGACACTTTATTAATCGCCTTAACAGTGTACACTAGGCCGAAAAGGAGCGAAATGCCCCTCAATGGGAACATCAGGGCGCCACATCTAAACAATAAGGTATCTCTTATACTGACTTTCATAACTGACAAAGTAAGTACCGCTATTAGAAACTGTCAAAAAACAGCAGTGTAGAAGATTCTATGAGAATTGTAGAAATTCGCCCTAAAACGCTGCGCTGTCAATTAGTCCGAAACCGCTTCTAAGACCGTACATGTAAAAGATTGGACTGATTATTTGTCCCAACGGTAGAGACGGCGAATACATGAGCGTGGGTACAATATATCTTATCTCTTGCTAGACATGTGGTGACGAATACATTGGCAAAACAGGCAGACCACTTCACATCTTCATAGATGAGCACTTAGACGGGAAAACAAAGAAAGACCCAAACAAGCCCCTAGACACACGCAGTATACAAAGACAACGATGACAACTTCGAGGTAGTAGTTAGAATCCTAGGGCGCGAATCGAAAGCATCGGCGCGGAAAACGCTTGAAGCTAAAAAGGGAGAGTGTCTTAGCATAACCAACTACATGACACCTCATCTCAGATTGAATTTCAGCCTAGGTATCAGCTGACACCTATTGCTAATTTGACCTGGTGACATAGGGGCGGGTTCATACGTCACCCTATGCTAACAACTTAGGTAGTCTCTAGATCAGATCCCAAGATGAGTGGTTTTCCCTGAATCAGTTGTCGCTTATTAATGCTTCAAATTTGATTTCTCCGCAATAGATAGTCATATAAGCAAATTACTATGCATAAGGCGTTCAGGCTCTGAAGAAGGCATATTTGTCGAAGCGTCAGCCACAAGCAATCAAGAAAACCCATCGACCGAGAAGAAGGACAATCCATCGCAAAAAATATACCATTCTCATGAAGCTTCAAAAAAAGTTCCCAAGCTTTTTTTCTCATTTCAGCAAAAAGAATTCTTTTTGATCATACATATAGGAGCCGATAACGAAAGCTTTAGACGCTCCGTTCACGTATCACCTGTATCACCTGTCGCCCCGTTGATTGTCGAGTGATTCGAGCGAGCATCAGCAGCACTTCCATTTCTCCCTATCGCGTGTAACAGTGGTTCAGTGGGTCCTCGTCGCTTTACATATTCATTGGGCATCATATCTTTCTCCCAGTCTTTTTGTGAACAAATCGGACCATCGGGTCGGTGGTCTTCCTGTACAGCGCCTGATATCCAGAGAAATCTAATCGGTAACTGTTCTCGTCCATCTTTTGTCGTCGAAGCGTAGTATGACGTGCCTGGTATACCTTAATTTCGATATCTTGACGTGTAGAACGACGTCTTCGACCTTTGATCGTTGACGTAAGTGGGAACTTCAGATCCTTTCTCTCATTTTCGAGATATGGGATACGCCTAGCATCGACCTTTCGACTGCGTGTTCAATAACGCCAAGTGATCTTTCATCCTGCTTACGTAGCGACCAGGTTTCTGCTGCATAGGTTAGGGCAGAGGTAACCGTCGACTCGAAAAGGTGGGCACGGAGCCGCATGTTCTTTGTCCTCTTCTCTACATCTTCGATGCTCTTAAACGTTCCCCAAGCCGCTTGCTTCCTCCTGCTCAACTCTGACGCTGGGTCGTTCATCATAGTGATTTCACCAACTAAACAGACGCGACTGGAGCATTCTGAGACTTTCATTCCGTTGAACGTGAATGGGGCATTTGAAACCCACCTGTTCCTCATAAACAGCGTTTTATTTAGATTTAGTTAAGGACCAATCTTTCCACAGGCGTTGTCGAAATCTGTCAATATTTGTTCTGCTTGGTTGGTTCTTGGTGCAATAAGGACGATATCATCAGCAAAACGACGATGGTTTAATGGTCGACCGTCAATTATCACTCCCATATCGTCCCATTCTAATGTTTGCATGACACTTCAGATGGTGGTAGTAAAGAATTTTGGCAAAATGGTATCGCCTTGCCGAACCCCTTCTCTTAGGTTGATGGTGACATGGTTGTAGAATGGCGATATTTTGGTATTGAAATTTTTATAAAGCTCACAAAGGATCATAATGTACTGAGTAGCGGACGCCCTGGTTATCCAGAGTCTCTGTAACCGCTTCTTTTCCCACTTAATCGAAGGCTTTTTCCAAATCGATGAAAGTGAGACAGAGGGGTATTCTGTACTCTAGTGAAACTTCAATGAATCTCGTGATCATGCTGATGTTGTCTATGGCACTATATCCTTTTCGGGACTATGCTTGCTCGCATGGCTGTCCTTCGTCCACTGTTCTGTCAGTCCTGTTTAGCATGACTCGAGTGAAGAATTTATAGACTACGGACATCAAGCAGATTGGGCGATAATTGCCTACGTTGTGAAGGTTTCCATCTACAAACAATAACACGGTCTCTGGTTTTCCATTGGTTGGGAAACTTGCATTCTGACAAGTAGCGAGTGAGTAGTCGACGTTCTTCAGGCGTTCTTATCTAATCCTGCCTAGACCGGGTGTTGCTCTGTTTATCACCGACGATATAGCATGTCGGACTTTGGGATGAAGGACCGATGGAATGACAGATTCATCCTCTTTCAATTTATATGACGTTAAGAGGACATCGTTAGAGAAGAGGTTCGAGTAGTAGTGGTCAGTGATTTTCTCCATTGCCTTTCTAAAAGCTGCAGGTGTACCATCAACTCGTCGGAATGCAACCATCTTGGTCTTGTAGTTGGCGAAGCTCTGCTGAGTTTTGCGAATGCTCTTCCCAGCTACTGCAGCTTTTGCCATAAGTGCTGCTTGTCTCTCCCTGAGGTCTTCTTTTATCGCTTGCTTGCAGCGTTTTGCAATTGAGGGTTCGGTTGCCTGCAGCTCGTGCGATTCCACATTGACGTATCAGCTTATGTGTCTGCGGAGACAACCGATCTCTTCGTGACTTTAGGACCCTCGGCATTTATATCGCTAACGTGAAGTTATTCTACGAGCCGGTCGTATTCTTCGCCGATGTTGTCGACAATGGTGTCTTTCCAAGAGCCTTCTAAATCAACGCACCTCAGTTGGTGCAAGTTCTCGGAATTCGTTTTTTAAATCAGTAATTTTCCGTTATCTAATCACCGTTTCGACCCTTCAGAAAAAGCAGATTTTGTGCTGGTTTTTGACGATGAATAATTATTCGACAGCATTAATCAAACGAAATTGGAACGGTGTTTTTCGTCTCCAAAAAAGCCTTGTTATTGCACTGAAAGAGCAAAAGTAATATTTTGTTTCTCATTAAAGACTTCTCGCTGACCAAAGTTTTTCCTTCGAAGTTTCACTTATCAGTCGATAGAGCAAGTTTTAAGATCCCAGTTATCTATTTGGTTTTCAAAATGGACCACGCTCTACGCTATAGCGGCCAAAACAAGATTGGATTTCGCAAAACTGGATCACCTTTTTTATGCGCTCCATACTTTGATGCCTTAGAAAACCTAATTTTTTGATCGTTATTAATGTTCAATTAGCCATTCGATAGTTCAGATTATAAGAACTTTAGCCATCTATTTATTTTCAATTGTTATTGCGGTAAAGGAGCAAAAATTAATTTTTGTTCCTCATCCGAAGATTTCTCGCTGATCAAAGTTTTTGTTTCGGAGTTCTAATAATTAATCGGTAGAGTAAAGGTTAAGAATTACAAGAACTTACTTTGTTCTGAATGTCGACCTCGTATCACGCTGTAACAACCATAAGAAGATTGAGCTTCGCAAAACTGGAAAAATGGCATCAAGTGCAAAGCCAAAATTTTTTTTTGAATCTGATGAAGCACTAGGAAGTCCACTTAAGAGATTGAAAAAACATTTGGAATTTTCGTAACTTGATCTATCGCTCGGCCTTGGAACAATTAAAGAGAGGCTCTGGTCAGCGAGTAATCTTCGAATGAAGAAGCAATAGTGAGGCTTTTCGAAAATGAAGTACACCATTCAAATTTTTGTCATTAAAGAGATCGATTGATTCTTAAAATATTATAAACAATAAAAAACACGTTTTTCCCAATGGGTCGAAGTGCACGGAGGATAGTCGAAGTGGTCCATTTTCTGCGAAATTCAATCTTCTTTCGGGCTGTTACAGCGCAACACTAAATCCATTATGAATACCAACTAGATTAATGAGGTTTTTGAGATTTAATCTATCGAATGGTTGGTAAAACTTTGAAGAAAATGCTTTGGTCAGCGAGACATCTTTCAATGAGGAGCAAAATTTCTTTTTCATGAGCACAGCAAGAAGGTTTTTTTAAAGATAAGATATATCCTTCAAATTTTCTAAATTTGTGTTAACAAACGATATTCGCATATCGAAAAAGACGAAAAAATACGTTTCTTACAAAGGGTCGAAATTACGCACGGATAACGGAAGAGTACCTTCACGTTTGGTGGCTTTATCTCGTTTTCGCCAAAAACGGAACGAAGCGCGAAGGAGTCGCTAGCCTGATTCCGTGTAAAAACTTAGGAACAACAACGACATAGTGAGGCAGAACCTTGGATTTACTAAGATGTGGTCTAATTCGTTAAGGTACTCTCTAATGGGAGACTCTAACGTTCATCGTTGAGAGTGAGGCCTTTGGAATTGTGTGTTAGCATGGATGGTCTGGGTCGTCATGATGAACTCATATAGCCTCTCACCCTGTTCATTCCATTCCAGTTTGTTAGTCCTAATATGACGTCGTCCAGACGCATTTCGGGGTAGAATCTCCGCTTCAAAATCTCCAACAGTGATTTTGAAGACTGTATGGTCTTCTCTGAAGAACTTTTCTCACCTCTTCGTCATAGCTCGATGTTTGTGCGTATGCAACGAAGTTGGTCGAAGTCGGCATTGATCCACATTGTTTCGGCCGTAAGCGCCTCATGCTGGTTGTTAGTTGCTCAAATGAATCGATGTTGATGGTCGAATTCGATTTAACGTGTGCACCAACGCTGTAGGCACCCTTGCGATCGCCTTTTCCAAAAAAGAGCTCTTCTCCGGTATCATTAACAGCGTGAAAGGGATGGCGTCTTCTCGTCTCAGCCAGATCAATGATGTCGTGCAAATCCTTCATGCTTGCTTGAATCAATAAATCTTTTACAGCGGATTTGTGAGCAGGTGTTCGTGCAATATAGGTGCAGATCGCCGTTTTAGTCCGCTTCGATTTTGGCGCTTAGTTTAGGCCTGAGGTTTTTAGCAGCCTCTCCGTACTCGTTTTACCCAGCGCTGCCGTACCGGGGGCTCTTTCGGGGTCAGTAGAATGAGCCCCATGTTTGCTGCTGATTATAGCATATTCACACGCAACGAATAGCTTGTTGGGCTCTACACGTCGAGCTGGGCACACACGAGTAGCTTGGCAATCTCTTTTGGAAGAGAGGAAGCAGCTTAATCCTTGAAGGCGACTCCTGACCGCCTCCCATACACTTTCCAGCAGCTTGGATTGCAGGCTCTTGGCCGACTTGACTCGTAGTAGCAGAGTTTTGTCAAGTCGGCGCTAAAATGTAGGGGGAGGGGGCATCCCCTGAACACACTTGTGTTTCTGGGATACACACAGTAGCTTTTACTATGCGTTTATTACCCCATCCATAACCTGGGGCCGGGCTACCTGCCCTCGTAACTAGCCGGACGGGATCCGTCGAAGGGAATAATCTGTGGTACGCCGTTAAATGATAAAATCACCGAACGCACAGTGTTGCATACTCGATTGTTCTTTACTGGTATTCGTAAAATAGCATAATTCTCGGTTCGAGTGTTTTTTGAAATCTCGCTCAAAACAGTGTAATGTGACAGCATATTTTGAGCTTGCATAAGATCTGTTAAGGTACTTCTGCAGTGCAATACACGTGGTTGAAAAAAAGGCTGAGAATGAGCTGCCAGATTATATTTTTTGAGCAAGATTTCAAAACAAATTTGCAACATAGTAAAAACTGTGGTCGCTTTGAAGCACGTCATAACGACATTTTACAAAAATTGTAGAGATTTTCTGTCGTATTTTGGGCCCTTCATTGAGCGATGTATCCAATTTGTTTTTCCGTTTTTTAGTAATATACACTAATTGGTACATTCACAAGTCTACATGCATGTATGAGTTCTTTTTTTTGTGTTGCGTCCCTTTTTTTCCAAAAAATGCATGTATTCTGACAATGTGTTGTGAGCTTTTCATGAGGTCCTTCGTGAGCTTAGTTTTCCTCCCTCCATCCTCGTCACTTGAACGGTGACTTATCCTTCATTCACTTCCTCGAGGATCTACCGTTTACATAGAAGGGCCGACGACGAACCTTTTACACTCAACGTATTTTGAAACAATCCCGTGATTCTCGACAATTATTTTTGAGCCAAAAATGAAGCTTGTTATGGGCACCTATACAATGCCCTACGCTGCGGAATATACGCGAGTTTCGGGCGAGACAGCCACGTCAGTTGCACGGTGCTTTTCTTTTTAGCCAGTTATCTTCAGAGAAACCAACTCCTTACATAGTGGAGACGCAAATGTATTATTTACATGTGCCATCAAATGAAGGAAGTCATCAAATGGCACTGTTGTACATTCGATTGCCCTTGGTCTGGAATTCATGCAATATTCTGGCTTCGAGTTTTGAGTTTTGCGCATCACTCTACATCGTTGAATTGCTCATTTCTAATCCAATACTAATAACATTGGATGATCAGTTAAGCGGTGACTTCTCGTTTGTGAAAGGGTTTGAAAAGCCAACCTTTACCAATTTTCGAGTTCATGCCACTCGATATCGTTCGTTTAATTTTCTGCTGATTTTGATCTGAAAAAGCACTTTTGTTCGGGCTGTATCAATTAGTTCTCTTACAACTCTTTTTTAAAATCTACACATTTATCTTTCAATTGGACAAAGTTATATCACCATCAGCAAAAAGTATTTAAATGAGTAAAAATGCGGTGTGGCTCATTTTGCTAACATGGCCACTAATATTGATAGCTTAGTAAAGACTCAAAGCTCCAAGCCCCATCGCGCTGCTACAAATACTTTCTCCCTGATTAAACGTCGTCGAAGGCGTAGTCACAAAACCAGGGCTCCCTTAAGTAAATTTTGAAGATGGCGACAGTTTCTTGTCCCTCGCCCTCACCCCGACGCCGAAGGACGTGAGCAGTCAATCAATAAATCTTTGATA